>PISX010019367.1:6493-38400 GCA_004024625.1 Mellivora capensis | reverse complement strand
AGTTGAGGGAAATTGGGGGGGAGATGAACCATGAGAGACTATGGACTCTGAAAAACAACCTGAGGGTTTTGAAGGGGCGGGGGGTGGGAGGTTGGGGGAGCCAGGTGGTGGGTATTGTGGAGGGCACGCATTGCATGGAGCACTGGGTGTGGTGTAAAACTATGAACTCTGTTACACTGAAAAGAAATAAAAAAATAAATAAATAAATAAATAAAACAAACAAGGCAATACAGGGGCACCTGGGTGGCTCAGTCAGTTAAGCTGAGGTCATGACCTCCAGGTCCTGGGATCAAGCTTCCTGCTCAGCAAGGAGTCTGCTTCTCTCTCTCTTCTCTCTCGCTGATCTCCCCACCACTCTTTCTCTCCCGTTCTCTCTCTCTCTCTTTCTCAAATAAATAAAATCTTTTAAAAAAATTTTTAAAAAACAAGGTAATACAGAACACTAAGGTATTTCTAAAAGTTATACTGTATATTAGATATAGTATTTGTTTCCACAATCAGTTCTGTATCTTTTTTAAAAATCTGCTTTAAATCATAAGGATTTCAACAGTATTTAAGAATTTTTAAAATAACTTATTTTCCTATACAACTTTCTCCCTTTCTGATTTTAACTGCTATAAGAACAAATAACTCTTTTCTTAGAGCTCAAATATATAAGCACACAGAGAAAAAAACTTAAAGCTCTACTTCATTCTATTCTCTCACAACTAACATACTACTTTTAGAGTTTATATGACGAATTTTTCTACATACTTATAAAATATATACTTATAAAGTACTTACACAAAGATCAGTTATATAAAAAAAGAACAAAGAAAAAGTTAATAATTGCTAATTCACTGCATCTGGCAACAGAGCAACCAAAAACAGCGGCATATGGACAATCTCCAGCCTCCAAGAGTGCAAGAAAGTTTTTCATACAAAATCTGATATTTTCCAGAGCACAGGAAAATTTGCTGGAAAAGCCGAAAGCCTCAGTCATTACCCACTCTCAAAGATATCATTATGGTTTTCTCTTGTTTTTAAAAAACCAGAATGGTGCCCACCTTCTTCTCATTCTAAACAACGTATTTTTAGATTTTGTTTTCTTATATGAAGATTTTGCTTATATTCCTTTGTCAAGATTTTTTAACTGACTTACTTGCTTTTCTTTTTCAAAAGGAATTATTATTTCATGCAGAATTTCAATGCCTATTAAAATAGATTAGCTGACTTAAAAAAGGTAAATAATTACACATTTTGTATTTAAAGACTGTCTTTGAAGTCATCTAGTTTTATCAGGACTTTCCATTCTTCTTTCACTCACTGGCTCCTGAAACAACTCAAAACAGAAGTCTGTGGTCTTGGGGTACTCAGTTTAGAGTCTGCCTTCAGTTCAGGTCATGATCCCAGAGTCCTAGCATAGAGCCCCACATGGGGCTCCTTGCCTTCTCCCTCTGCCAGCCCCACTAGTCCCGCCTCCTCATGTGCATGCACTCTCTCTCAAAAAATAAGTTAAATTAAATTAAGTTAAATTAAAAGAAGTTTATGGTCTTGAAAGATAAACAAGTAATAACTTCTGTTAAAGAAAAAATTTTCCCTATAATAAATTATTCCATAAACTCATGTATACGGAACTCTATAGGGTAGGAGCTACATATTAATTAAGGTAATTTTTTCTCTCAAAATATGCTACCTAAATTGTCTAAGACCGGTAAATAACTTTTTTGTAACCTAAGGTTACATTGATATGTATCACTTTATACATAAAAGGGAATTCATAATCTATCTACTCCAAAGCTTAAGGATAAAAACTACTGCAACATAGTGTTTCAAGATACCAAACAAAGAATTCATCCATAAAAATAGAAGGGATGGTCTGGAACTGCAAGTGTTAAAACATTATAAAACATTATAAATTTCCCCTCATAGACTTTGGGGAATAAAATTTACTCCCAAAATTAAAAAGAAATTACATAAACCCATTTTTTCCCACTGTCTTAGAACTCAAAATTAATAACTATTCGATCTTCTGTTGGCTATTACCATTTAGCATGGCAATTTATAACTAAAAAGCAAATAATACAATGCACAAATTCAAATATTATGTTTAAGCCCATTTTGAGCCAGAAAAATAGAGCTATATACAGGGGAAAAGGAAAGAGCTAGAAATTTAGTATAGCTGTGCCAAGAAAACATGAGCACCCACCCCCCGCAGCAAAAAGTGGATTTGTATCCTCCTTACAGACAGCAAGGACCATAAAATACATCTAATTTCCCTTTTAGTCCTTGTGTCCGTAAACTCCTAACCCAAATTTAAATGCTTTCTTGAACAACACTGTATATATTTTCTAAAAAAAAGATGGAAAAGTATGAAGGAAGTTAGAAAGATAACATGTATTAGGGATCTTTATGATTTTCCTTATCCTACAGATGAGGTCACTGAGCACTACAAAGTCAAATAACTGACTTACAATCATGTAACGAGCAAGAAGTGACCATGGTCTGCTTCACATTCCACATTCCATTTTCTCTTTCAATCTTATCCTTACTCAAAACTTTTATGATAACCTAAGTAACAATCCCCAGTGTCTACCTCCAGCCCAAATATCTCTCCTGAGTTCCTATTAGACACTGCCTACTGCACAATTCCTCTTTGATATCCCACGGGTACATTTTTTTATTTAGAAAAAAGTTACCTCAAACTCAATATATCCAAAACCAGTATCTTTCACTCTATTAAGGATACAAAGAAAATAACACAAACTTTGTGCATAAGGGTTCATAAAATAGTGATCAAAAAAGAAAGAAAAAATAAAACTATATAATAAAGATATACTCTGAATACTATCATAAGCTCTCAGCCAATAAGCAATAGCTCAACAAATTATACTGCACACTCTAGGCCCGCAAGCATTAACACATCACACTCCAAATGCTCCAAGCCAACAACTGTTCCAAATGCTCCAAGCCAACGACTGTTTCAAATGCACTATCCTGAGTGGAGTATTTCCTAAAATATGTGGACTTTACTCTTCTGAACCCATTCTTGTTGCCACTGATGAACAGTTTTGACCTAGAATAGCCAAAAAGTGTGTGGAGGTTATAGTACTGGATGCTGAGATCCAAGTTTTGCAGAGGCTCAATGCCCCTTCAAATCTGTTGAAGAAACAGAGTGAAGGTCAATAAGAAATTGAAAGGAAAGTCCTCTAGCTAAATTTATGAAGGGCCTCAGAAATAATACTGTACATTGGGAGACCTGATAAACAATTATATGAATAGTAAAGGAACACAACATGACCACCAGGAACATTCAGAGCTTTGGAGAATTTAAAGAAAACAAATTCTTGTATACCAAGCCAGGAAGTATCTTTATAGGGACCATTACTGTAAGTCTACCTTGGGAAAGCTAAGGCCAAATTCAGTTAGTACTACGAATATCCAGAAATGCAGGTCCTGCACTAAATAAGACATCCCCTTTACTTTCACAATGATTCAAAGGAACTAAATAAAAATTTACCTAAGTAGGCCAAAGAATATTTATATTATCTGAAAAGCTATCAACAGGTTCCTCCATTTTCCAACTACATATCTATGGGAGGCCATATCATCTCCATGTATTTCAACGGAAATAACATGTAACAATATAGATTACTACAGAAGCAAATATCACAATCTAGCTGTTTTCTCT
This sequence comes from Mellivora capensis, assembly GCA_004024625.1. Taxonomy (NCBI): domain Eukaryota; kingdom Metazoa; phylum Chordata; class Mammalia; order Carnivora; family Mustelidae; genus Mellivora; species Mellivora capensis. Next base: position 34,730 of record PISX010019367.1, on the reverse strand, counting down.
TAACCTTAAACAAAGGAATTGCAAAAATGTAAAAAATGCTATCCCAAAATTTTTGTTTTAGAAAATGTACTTTATAAAATATTTATGTTAATAAGTAATATGTTTATAATTTTTGATGAATAAATATTTTCAAATGTTCTCAATTTTAATGTCCAATATGGTAAATGATATTTATAAATAAAAGCTCTCAGGGAGTCCTTAGTAATTAAGGTACTGAGACCAAAATGAGAACCAAGTTATATGTGATCAATAAAGCTTTATTTATCAAGAAATACAATGACAACTTGATTGTGAAGAGGGAAGTATAGAAATGAACCATTTTGAAATACACCAGTGCATTCTAGTCTTCTCAATAAGGCCTGCTCTCAGGTGAAATTACTTAACCAAAGCCTAACCAGTTGGGGTATTATCAGAGCCTAACTAAACTGGGAGAAGGTAGCCAATTCTAGCCATCCAGTACACCTAAATAGGAGAGAGAAAAAACAACTTTGAGACACTTGCACAGTGAGCTGCACAGTCCAGAAGCATAGGCTCACTAAAATCCTGAAATCCAATCACAAGAATATAGACCACTGCCCTCCCCACAATACCTCGCCACAAGATTACTAAAAGCCTACTTAGAAAAATTCCTTTTACATTATATATCACATCTAGCTATTAAGAAAAACTTACAAGCCATACCAAAAGGCGAAAGAACACAACTGGAAGACAGCAAATTCAGAACAGACATGACAGGGATGTTAGAATTATCAAACTAGAAACATAAGGCAACTATAACTAATATGTTAAGGGTTCTAACAAATGAAGTAGACAAGATGCAAGAACAGGTGAGCAATGTAAACAGGGATGCAGAATGACTTTGATGGCCTTATTAGTAGACTGGACACAGCTGAGGAAATAATCTTTGAGCAAAAAAATATACGAACAGAAAATCCTCGAAAACTGAAAACCAGAGAAAAAGACTGAACGAAGAGAATATCCAAGGACTACAGAACTACAAAAAGTGTAAGATATGTGCAACTGGAATACCACAAGGAGAAGAAAGGGAAAGAAATATTTGAAACAACTAAAAATTTCCACTGTATTAACAGACACCAAACCAGAGATCCAAAACCTCAAAGAACACCACAAAGACAAATACCAAAAAAACAAAACAAAACAAAAAACTATAGGCAGATCATTACCAAATTACAGAAAATTAGAGATAAAGAAAAAAATGATGAAAGAGGAAGGAAAAACACCTCACTTACAAAAGAACAAAGATAGGAATTACATTCAACTTGGGCGCCTGGGTGGCTCAGTGGGTTAAAGTCTCTGCCTTTGGCTCAGGTCATGATCCCAGGGTCCTGGGACTGAGCCCCGCCCTTACCGCACCAGGCTCTCTGCTCAGCAGGGAGCCTGCTTGACCTCCTCTCTCTCTGCCTGCCTCTCTGCCTACTTAAAATCTTAAAAAAAAAAAAAAAAAAAAATTCTCTAGAGAAAGAAAAATAATGGGCCAGAAACTCAGATCTACATAAGTAAAAAAAGAGCACTCAAGAAAAATACATCAAGGTAAAACAGTAACTTCATTATTCTTAATCTAACAAATAATATTTAGTTCAAAATAAAACAGCAACAACATATTTGATTATGTAAGCTTACATTTTTACATTATGTGCATACACATATATATGTGTCAATGTATGATTATAAGTGTAATGAGCAATAGCAATAATATAAAAAAAACTGGAATTATTTTGTTATTACAAGACTCTCACACTACTGTCCAGTAGTATAGCATTATGTGAAAGCGGATTTTGATTAGCTGTAAATGTATTATCGCAAACTCTAGGGCAGCTACTATCAAAAGTTTAAAAAAAAAAGTAAAACTGATATGCTAAGGAAGAGAAAATGGAATCACATAAAATACTCATTCAGAACTACAACAGGCAGAGGCTGGGAAGATGGTGGAGTAAGAGGACCCTAAGGTCACCTCTTCCCATGAATACAACTAAGTAACACTCATATCAACATAAATAACCCAGAAAACAACCCTAAGACTGGCAGAACAAACTCCACAACTAAAGGTAGAGAAGAGGCCACAGCAAAGAGGATAGGAAGGACAGAGATATGATGGGAAGCCAAAATGACTGCTAACATCTGGGGTTGGAAGGCGCTGCCTACAGAAAGAAAAGTGAGAAACAGACGGTCACATCAGGGAGCCTGCACCAGGAAGACAAAGTCCCATAATATTTGGTTTTGAAAACAACAGGAGCCAACTTTCATATGTCCTTTTTTAAGTTTTATTTATTTCTTTTAGTAGTCTGTACACCCAACATGGGGCTCAAACTCAAGACCCCAAGATCAGGAATCTCATGTTCTTCCAACTGAGCCAGCCAGGTGCCCCACCTGAGTTCTTAAAACCACAGGGACCTAAAACCTGAAATTTCAAAAATCAGCAAACTTGGTTCTGGGACAGATCAGAGGGAACAGCAAACTGAGTTGCCACCCTGAAAAAGACAGCACAACAAAGAGCTCATGGAGATACGGTGTAGAATCAGCAGTTTGAAAAATGGAGGGAGAGCTATTTACTCCTCTCAGAGGTATCCTGGAGGGGTAGGGATCACAGGAAGACCCCTGCCGGGAACAAAGGAGCTATCAAAGACCTTTTCCCTCCGCTGCCCCTAAGCATAAACACACAACCACCAACAGGAACAAGTGGGCCAACACTCACTACATACCTTGATTACACCAAGACCAACCCTCTCATGCTTCAGCAGATGGACCTTTCCAGTCATGCTTCCATCATTCCAGGTGCTCTGGGTTCCCTCCCCCAGAAGACCTGTGCAAATCCTGCCATCACAACATCTCCCAACCAGCTTTATGGGTCCTCCGTTCTGGTGGCCATAGTGGCACACCAGTCCCTACAGAAACCTGAGTTGTACCTTGTTAAAATTGCACACCCCACCTACACAGCTCTTAGTGCCTATGACAGAAGCTGCAGGTCTCATTTCACAGGCACATCTGCATACATCTTGTTAAAACTGATGCCACATGGGGCGCCTGGGTGGCTCAGTGGGTTAAAGCCTCTGCCTTCGGCTCAGGTCATGATCCCAAGGTCCTGGGATCAAGCCCCGCATCTGGCTCTCTGCTCAGCAGGAAACCTGCTTCCCTTCCTCTCTCTCTGCCTGCCTCTCTGCCTACTTGTGATCTCTGTCTGTCAAATAAATAAATAAAAATCTTTAAAAAAAAAACAAACAAACCTGATGCCACAGGGTACAAAATCAATGCACAGACATCAGTTGCATTTCTATACACTAACAATGAGACAGAAGAAAGAGAAATTAAGGAGTCAATCCCACTTACACACAAAACCATAAGATACCTAGGCATAAACCTAACCAAAGAGGCAAAATGCTCATGAGAGAACCAGAGGAAGACACAAAGAAATAGAAAAACGTTCCATGCTCATGAATTGGAAGAACAAATACCATTAAAATGTCCATGGTACCTAGAGCAATCTACACATTCAACGCAATCCCTATCAAAATACCATCAACTTTTTTCACAGAGCTGGAACAAATAATCCTAAAATGTGTATGGAACAAGAAAAGACAGTGAATAGCCAAAGGAATGTTAAAAAAGAAAACTAAAACTTGTGGCATCACAATTCTGGACATCAAGCCCTATTACAAAGCCGTGATCATCAAGACAGTATGGTACAGGCACAAAAACAGACACACAGATCAATGGAACAGAATAGAGAACCCAGAAATGGACTCTCAACTCTATGGTCAACTAATCTTCAAGAAAGCAGGAAAGGTTATCCAATGGAAAAAAAAGACAGTCTCTTCAACAAATGATGTTGGGGAAACTGGACAGTCACATGCAGAAGAATGAAACTGGACCATTTCCTTACACCATACATAAAAACAGACTCAAAATGGATGAAAGACCTAAATGTGAGACAGGAATCTATCAAAATCCTAGAGGAGAACACAGGCAGCAACCTCTGTGACCTCAGCTACAGCAATTTCTGGCTAGACACTTCTCCAAAGACAAGGAAAACAGAGGCAAAAAATGAACTACTGGGACTTCAAGATAAAAAGCTTTCGCACAGCAAAGGAAACAGTTGACAAAACCAAGACAGTTGACAGAATGGGAGAAGATATTTGCAAATGACACATCAGATAATGGGCTAATATCAAGATCTATAAAGAACTTATCAAACTCAACACCCAAAGAACAAATAATCCAGTCAAGAAATGGGCAGAAGACATGAACAGACATTTCTCCAAAGAAGACATCCAAATGACCAGTAGACAAATGAAAAAATGCTCAAAGTCACTCAACATCAGAGAAATACAAATCAAAACGTCAGTAAGATACCACCTTACACCAGTCAGAATGGCTAAAATTAACAAGTCACGAAACGACAGATGTTGGGGAAGATACAGAGAAAGGGAAAACCTCTTACACTGTTGGTAGAAATGCAAGCTGGTGGAGCCACTCTGGAAAACAGTATGGAGGTTCCTCAAAAAGTTGAAAATAGAGCTACCCTACAACCCACCAATTGCACTACTGGATATTTACCCTACCCCAAGGACACAAATGTAGTGATCTGAAGGGGCACATGAACCCAAATGTTTATAGCAGCAATGTCCACAATAGCCAAACTATGGAAAGAGCCCAGATATCCTTTAACAGATTAATAGGTAAAGAACTCTGTGTGTGTGTGTGTGTGTGTGTGTGTGTGAGTGATGGAATACTACTCAGCCATCAAAAATATGAAATCTTGCCATTTGCAACAACATGGATGGAACTAAAGGGTATAATGCTAAGCAAAGTAAGTCAATCAGAGAAAGACTATTATATGATATCACCCATATGTGGGTTTTAAGAAATGAAACATAGGGGAAGAAAGGGAAAAATAAAACAAGACAAAATCAGAGAGGGAGACAAACCGTAAGACTCTTAATCACGGGAAACAAACCAAGGGTAGCTGTGGGTGGGGGGTGGGGGGGTGGGGGATGGGATACCTGGGTAATGGACATTAAGGAGGGCCCGTGATGTAATGAGCTCTGTGCATTATATAAGATGAATAAATCATGTGCATTATATAAGATGAATAAATCACTGAACTCTACCTCTGAAACAATACATTATATGCTAATTAATGGTTATGTTAATTAATTATATGTTAATTAACTGCATTTAAATTTTTAAAATACTATGACCTGTAAAAAAAATAAATAAATTTTTTAAATTAAAAACAAAAGAGATTGTCAGAGAAGATAAAAAAACAAGGTCCAACTATATGTTATCTACAAGAAACCCACTTTAAATAGAAAGACACTTTAAAATTAAACAAATGGAGAAAAATATACTGTGCTAACACTAATCAAAAGAAAGCAGGAGTAATTTCAGACACAGGAGACTTCAGGGTAAGTAGTTATCAGGAATAAAGCAGGGCATTACATAATAATAATATGGTCAATGTTCTAAGAAGACAACAATCTTTAATGTGCATGTACCTAACAACAGAGTGTCAAAATGTGAGGCAAAAACTGACAGAACTGCAAAGAGAAATAAGTGGATTCACAATTATATTTGAGACTTTCACACTCTTCTGTCAAAAACTGACAGATTCAGCAAGCGGAAAATCAGTAAGGAAAGAAAGCATACTCTTACCATACAGCAATTATGCGCCTTGGTACTTAACCCCCAAAGGAGGTAGAAACTTATGCCTACACAAAAAATTGCACATGGTGTTAATACCAGCTTTATTCATAATTGCCAAAACCTGGAAGCTACCCAGATGTCCTTCGGTAGCTGAATGGATACATAAACTGTATGTAGTATATCCAGATGATAAAATATTATTCAGTACTAGAAAGAAAAGAGCTATCAAACCCTGAAAAGATTTAAATGCATGTTACTAACTGAAAAAAGTCAATCTGAAAAGCCTACCCAGTATAAGATTCCAACTATATGACATTCTAAAATAAGCAAAATTCAAGACAATAAGATCAGGGATTGTGGCTGGTAGCGGGGAGAAAGGGGAACAGAAGATTTTTACAGCAGTAAAAATACTCTATATGGTATTATAATAATGGGTATATGTCATTATACTTTTGTCCAAACCCAAAAAATGTACAACAGTAAGAGTGAATCCTAGTGCTCAATTCAGCAGCACATCTACTAAAATTGGAAAGATATAGAGAAGATTAGCATGGCCCCTGTGCAAGGATGACACGGAAATTCTTGAAGCAATCCATATTAAAAAAAAAAAAAAAAAAAAAGAGTAAATCCTAAAGTAAACTATGGACTCTGGATGATAATGACGTATCAATGTAGGTGCATCCTTGGTTAAAAAAAAAAAAGTATAATTTCTGATAAATGATGTTGATAAGGGGTATATGAGAAATCTTTGTACTGCCTTCTCAATTCTTGTTGTAAATGTAAAACTGCTGTCAAAAATTAAGTCTATAAAGCAATGATAATGTTAACATTTTCATTTCTGAAAAGCAAAGTACAAAATGTTCAACATTTATTAACATTTTCAATTAATCATTTTAAATATCCAATAAACGCTAGAGAAACTCAATTAATAAAATAACAGACAAGCTTGAGACCTATTCCTCAGATTGTTTTAAAACCCATATATTTTAAATTTGTAAGCAATTTTTACTTTTTGAATAGTAGAGACAATTATTTTTAATTTCACTAATAAAGAGAAAACTCAAGCCTTTTAAAAACCAAATGGCCACCCAATAATCAACTTAATGAAATGAGTTATTATATATAAAAGAACTTAAACCAGTGTCTAGCACATAGTAGATACTCAATTGATAGCTGTATCTCTACATTTATCAAGTCCTTTCCATCTGACCAAATAATTCCTAAACTGTCTAGACACAATAATATTTTCCACTTTCCTTTTTTTTGATAGAGACAGAGAAAGTGCATGCACATGCACATGTGAGCAGTGGAGAGGCAGGCACAGAGAGAGAGGGAGAAAGAATCTTAGCAGGCTCTATGCCCAGCACAGAGCCCAATGCAAGTCTCAATCTCCCAACCCTGAGATCATGACCTGAGCTGAAATCAAGTCACTTAACCAACCCAGGCACCCCTCCACTTATCATTTACATTTCCAGCAATTTTCAACATCCTGAATTCTCATATTTTTATAAAATTGGTACATATTTCTTCCATTTTCACTGACACCAAGAGCATATTCTAAGACAAGGATTTATGGGGAAAGTATTTCTCAAAAACTGTTAAAAGTAAAATTAAAACAATTACCTCTAAAAAAATTTTTTTTCTTTTTTTAAAACTTTTTTATTTATTTATTTTTTATAACATATAATATATTATTAGCCCCCGGGGTACAGGTCTGTGAATCGCCTGGTTTACGAACTTAACAGCATTCACCATAGCACATACCCTCCCCAACGTCTATAACCCCACCACCCTCTCCCTACCCCTTACCCCTGGCAACCCTCAGTTTGTTTTGTGAGATTAAGAGTCTCTTATGGTTTGTCTGAAAAAAAGTTTTTAATATTGAATACAAATAAGCATTACTTTTGATAAGTATTCTTGAGTTTTTAGGAGAGGATAAGTTATCTAACTCCATTAATAAAAGCTACCTTAGTGATTTGTCCAATTATTCAAATATATGTAGCCAACAGAATTTAAGACTTTTTTTTTTCCCATAAAAGGCCTAAACTAGGATGGAAATATCTAAGTAGTTAGAACTCAGCATGAAGAAGAAAACCTCAGTAAGTTTATGGCTGATGCCTGCGTTTACATTATCAAAACTTTGAAGATTTGTTTCTTTCAAAGATACCACAGCTAGGCAAAAAACAAAACAAAACAAACAAAAAAATCCACTATTTATTTTCAAGAATTTAAGATAAAATCACCTATTTCTTCACACTTGCTCATTGCTGTTTTGAAATTCCAAAGATAGTCTATATATTAACAATGCCCCATTTATCTTCAAATATGAAGTATTATTTTTATAACAAAATACAAAATAGCTTTCTGAAACGTTCTTAAGGTGAAGCAAGATTCACTTACTCATTCTACATAAAACACCAGTGAGTAATATGCTCTTATGCAATATTCTTAACCTATTACAAGTAATTATACAGATAAAAAATTATAAATTTTATAAATTGTAATGGTACATTTACAAAGTATGTAACAGAAATATTTGTAAAAACTTTACAACCTTAAAAATATTAATTCATTATTTTAAAAATCAAAGTTATAGCCACATGCAAAAGAATGAAATTGGACTGCTACCTCACACTATCTAGAAAAATTAACTAAAAATGACCAATGACCTAAATAGAAAAAACTCTTGGAAGAAAAATTCTTAGAAGAAAATCTAGGAGAAAATCTTCCTGACTTTGGATTTGGCAATAGATTCTTAGATATGACACCAAAGGTATGAACAACAAAGGGAAAAAATAAGATATAGTGGACTTCATTAAAATTTAAAAATTTAGGGGTGCCTGGGTGGCTCAGTGAGTTAATCCTCTGCCTTCGGCTCTGGTCATGATCTCAGGGTCATGGGATGGAGCCCTGCATCAGGCTCTCTGCTCAGTGGAGCCTGCTTCCTCCTCTCTCTCTGCCTGCCTCTCTGCCTACTTGTGATCTGTCTGTCAAATAAATACATTTTTTAAATCTTTTAAAAAAAATTTTTAAATTTAGTGCATCAAAGAAATTATCAAAAAAGTGAAAAGACAACCTACAGAATGGGAAAAATATCTGCCTATCGGGACGCCTGGGTGGCTCAGTTGGTTAAGCAGCTGCCTTCGGCTCAGGTTATGATCCCAGCGTGTCCTGGGATCGAGTCCCACATTGGGCTCCTTGCTCGGCAGGGAGCCTGCTTCTCCTTCTGCCTCTGCCTGCCACTCTGTCTGCCTGTGCTCGCTCTCTCTCTCTCTGACAAATAAATAAATAAAATCTTTTAAAAAAAAAAATCTGCTTATCATATAGTTGCTAAGTGTCTAATATTCAGAACATATAAAGAACTATTACAGCTCAACAACCAAAAGACAAACAACCCAATTAAAAAATGGACAAAGATGTGAACAAAATTTCTCCAAAACAGATATATACAACAAATGCCCAACAAAAACATGAAAAAATTCTGAGCATCATCAGACATCAGGGAAATGCAAATTAAAATGACAATGCAATGTCACTTCATAGCCACTAGGATGGCTATTCAAAAAGAAGAGAGAAAGAAAAAAAAAAAGAAAGAAAAGAACAATAACAAGCTGAGGCTATGGAGAAACTGGAACCCTGATACATTGCTGGTAGGAACGAAAAATGGTTCAGATGCCGTGGAAAACATTTTGATGGTTCCTCAAAAAGTTAAATATAGAATTACCATATGTCCTAGCAATTCCACTCCTAGGTATATACTCAGAAGGACTGAAAATAGGTACTCAAACAAATGCATACAGAAACATGTTTGTGACAGCACTACTGACAAAGGAGGACAGGAGCCAGATGTCCACCAACATATGAACAGAGAAACAAATTGTGGTATAGACATACAATGGAACTATCCAACCATAAAAAAGAATGAAGTACTGATACATGCTACAACTTGGATGAACCTTGAAACCATTATGCCACATGAAAAGAGGCAAACACAAAAGGTTACCTATTATATGATCCCATTTACTTAAAGTATCCAGAATAGGTAAGTCCATAGAGACGAAAAATAGATTATTGGTTACCAGGTACTGGGGAAGAGGGGAAAATGGGGAGTAACTGCTTTATGGGTATAGGGTTTTCTTTTATAGTGATGAAAACATTTCAGAAGTAGACAGAGGTGGTGGTTGCACAACTTTTTAAATGTACAAAATGCCACTGAACTGCTCACTTCTTAGAAGGGTTAATGTTACACAATATGAATTTCACATCAATAAAAAAAACTTAGAAACTAAAGTTATATATTCTTAGTATAAGGTCAAGTTTATGTATTCATTTATCATTTTCAACAAAGAATGAAAAACCTGGACTCTTACTCTAACATTAGCTTGCTGCAGGAATGGGGGGGGGGCATCTTTTGTTTGCCTCTCCGGTTAACAAGGCATACCTTCTCCTATTATAAACTAATAAAATTATGAATTTCCCAGTCACACAATTTGGATGAGTTTGACCTCACTCCTAAATCAAGAGATGATTACTGACAGGCTTAATCCAAGCAGTGAATGTGTTCCTCTTTAACAGTATGGTTGGTTGAAGATAAGAAAGCAACCCAATATGCCCCTATGAGATATGAGGAGAGAAAAAAGCAGGGGAAAAAACTTCCCCATCGGGACGCCTGGGTGGCTCAGTTGGTTGGACGACTGCCTTCGGCTCAGGTCATGATCCCGGAGACCCGGGATCGAGTCCCGCATCGGGCTCCCAGCTCCACAGGGAGTCTGCTTCTCCCTCTGACCTTCTCCTCGCTCATGCTCTCTCACTGCCTCTCTCTCAGATAAATAAATAAAATCTTTAAAAAAAAAAAAAAAACTTCCCCATCATTCCTTTTTTCTTTTTAATTTTAATTCCAGTAAAGTTAATATATAGTGTTATATTAGTTTCAGGGGTACAATATAGTGATTAAACAATTCTATAAATACCCAGTGCTCATCAAGGTAAGTGTACTCTTAATCCCCTTCACTTACTTCACCATCGCCTGTCCACCTCCTCTCTGGTAACCGTCTGTTTGTTCTCTATAATTAAGAGTCTGCTTTTTGGTTTCTCTCTCTTTCTTTCCTTTGTTCATTTGTTTTGGTTCTTAAATTCCGCATATGAGTGAAATCAATTAGTATTTGTCTTTCTTTGACTAACTTTGCTTAGCATTATGCTCTCCAGCCCTATCCATGTTGTTGCAAATGCCAAGATTCATTCCGTTTTTATGTCTGAGTAACATTCATGTGTGTGTGCGCTGGCGGCTTCTTCTTTATCCATTCATCTATCTATGGGCACTTGGGCTGCTTCCACAATTGGTTATTGTAAATAATGCTGCAATAAACACAGGGGTGCGTGTATCCTTTTAAATTAGTATTTTCTTATTCTTCGGGTTCCTGCCATTCCCTCTAAGCCTATAAGGGAAAGTAACTATTTTGTTTATCTAGATGCAAACTTAGACGGCACTGTGAAGAGAAAACAGAAGCCAAGATATAGAATGAAGACAAAATAATGGTTACATTACTGAGCTGGATCAAGCCTTATCTACAGCTGTACTTTTCAGTAACAGGTCAATAAATTTTTACGATAGTCTGAGTTGAGTTTCCTATTATTTACAAACAAAAGCATCTAAAATTATATACTACCTAAATGACCTTTCAAAAACAAACTCTGTCTTCAATTACCTTACCCACAAAAGCAATAATCTCTAAATTAACTCCCTCCCAAAAATGTTATTCAAATGAGAGACATATGTGAAAGCACTGTGAAAACTACCTACATGCCCTAAGATCAAGCCACTTACGTTTTCTTATTCTAGAATGCATTTCCTTAAATGATAAATCCAGCATTTACCACATAAAAGTTAGTTTTCTTACAAAGATAATTCCTTTACTCTAGAATCTATTTCTTTAAAAAGGTAAAGCTATGACTAGCCACATAAAAGTCACTTATCAAAGACACAACGATATAATTAGATCTGCACTGGCGATCAGAAAACCTAGGTTGCCGTTCCAGCTCTGTCTCTTATCACACAGGGAATTTTGAGGAAGTCAAATACGCATTTATAAAATATTAAAGGTTTCTTCCAAGTTTGATAATTCTAGATACCTTGAGTTGTTACAAAGGTTGTTAAATTTTTCTTTTTCCAAATAGGAATACATACATTTTCTTTCAATGTAACTGATGATTATCAGTAACTTTTCCCTACTACCTATAATTACGAACTTTATATATGGTACAGACTTTTCCTTAAAACTTTAATTCCATCAAGTGTAACATATGATTGATATTGTATTATAGGGATGTGATATATAAGGTTCTATGACAGAGGAAAAAGATATTTCGTTAAGAACTTTTTTTTAAGAACTTTGTTTCTTGGGGTGCCTGGGTGGCTCAGTCATTAAACGTCTACCCTCACTCAGCTCAGGTCAGGATCCCAGGGTCCTGGGACAGAGCCCGTGTCAGGCTCCCTGCTCAGCGGGAAGCCTGATTCTCCCTTTCATACTCCTGCCTCCCTCTCTCCCTGTCTCTTCCTGTCAAATAAATAAATCTTAAAAAAAAACAAAAACTATGTTTCTTGGTCTTAAATTTCTCATACTAAAAATAAAAGCATAGCTATGCTGATAATACATTCTTTTCCATTTGTACCAACATAACGATATGTAAGTTATTAAAACAAAGTATAAGAATATGATATGATACTACTTTGAATGTATACAACTTTTCTTCCAGAAAGCTTAAGTCTATACAAAGACCATGATTCAAAAATAAAGGCTAAGCTAGATTTTCTCATTTCTACAGGCGGTAAAACAAATGACTTGTCAAAGGTTATAATTTGAGGCACCTGGGTGCCTCTTGAGTTTGACTCAAGTCATGATCTCAGGGTCTTGGGATCTAGCCCTGTGTCAGGCTCTTCAGTCAGCGCAGTGCACTTGAGGATTCCTTCCCTCTCCCTCTACCCCTCGGCCCTCTCACTCACTCACTCACTGGCTCATGCACCTCTCTCACTCTCTCTCCCAAATAAATAAAAAGATCTTCTTTCAAAAGGTCATAATTTAAGAGCAGGCCAGAAATATGTCTCACCTAATTCCTAAGCATATCTTTCTACCAATGAAATGCTCCAGATCTAGCTAAGCCCAACACGCCCAAACCAGGATATCTCATAGTGCTATCAGTGGCACTAGAATATACTAACCATCAGAAAATACTTAACATGAAAACTCTTAGATCAATTTGACAATGAATTACAAGGTTTATGTTACTCTATGCCAAGTCTAAGGGTCAAACTGAATTCACTACCAGAACCTTATCTACAAACATGTACTGGGCACTTATTATATGCAGTGGTTCTACCTAAAACATAAAGTCACATTATAAAGAAGTATAAGATTTGATCACTATCTTCAGGTATATATTAGGTAGTAGGGCAAGAGGACACGCCCATAATACAATAGTACAAATTTGTGTGTAAGTGTAAAAATAATAGATTCAATCCTTGAACAATTAATTACTGTGCAACTGAAAAGGAAGGCACGGTTAGGTATACAGATTCCGGGAGTTATTCTGCTCTTTTCTTTAGTCATTTAGTCATTTGCTAGGCCTGCAACCCTAGACAAATTATTAACCCTCACTGTGCCTCAATTTCCTTGTGAAAAAGAAAAATAATACCTTCCAGGGACTGGGATTGATGGGGAGGGGGATGGATGATCCAGACTCACAGAGCTAGTAAGATTTATACCCATTAATGCAGATAAAAATGTTAGAAATATACCAGGCATAGTACACTCTCAATACATATTAGCTATTAAAACTACTACTTAATGCAAGGAATGACCAATAAGGACCAAAACCCAGTATCACAGTTTATCAAGGGGAAAGGACTCAGGAAACAGGCTGAAAAGACACAGGAATTGAAAAATCCGATGGCTTCGAAGTACAAAAGAAGGATGAAATTCCAGGCAGAAACCACAGCAAAAACAAAGGTATCAATACTCACAATTTAAACACAGATCAATAAAGAGAACACTTTAAGGGGGAAAAAAAAGAGTTCATGTAAGCATGCAAGGCAGGCTCTTACCCTTTCCCACCAAAGTACTCTCAAACGGCAGAGAAAAATGTATATGCTGGAAGACTAGAGACAGAGTCTCAAATGGTCTCCCACTAAGTCAACATTTCTTCAAATTACATATTTTATCTTAAAAACTTAGAAATGTTCAATTTGTCTCCGTAATATAATCCTATTTATTTTCATTGAAAAAAAGAACCTTAAATGATTACTAGTAATTCAATTACTCAAAATTTTTTTTCATATTCTTTAGATAAAATTGATTTCCCAAAAAGATGTCTATAGATTCAATACCAATAATATACCAGCACACTTCAAGAGTCAAATATAGTTTAGTTAAAGAAACAGAGAGGATACCCTCCCCCCCCCCCCAAAAAAATTCCATGTATACCTGGGAATCTGCATAGGAAAGAAGAGTATTACAAATCAATGTAGAAAGGAATGACGCGGGGCGCCTGGGTGGCTCAGTGGGTTAAAGCCTCTGCTTTAGGCTCAGGTCATGATCCCAGGGTCCTGGGATCGAGCCCCACATTGGGCTCTCTGCTCCGCGGAGAGCCTGCTTCCTCCTCTCCCTCTCTCTCTGCCTGCCTCTCTTGCCTATTTGTAATCTCTGTCAAATAAATAAATAAAATCTTTAAAAAAAAAAAAAGAAGAAGAAGAAAGGAATGACGACTCAATAAATGGTTGGGACACCAATGACTTGCTAGATGAAAGGGGTGGGGGACTAGATCCCTCTCTCTTACACTGTACACAGAAAGAAATTCTGTATGAATAAATAATCTAAACATGAAAGTGAAAACTCACTTTCAAGAGAATATGACATCAGAGCAGAATTCCCTAAAAGTGACTAAAAACTTTAACATACAAAGGAGAACAATAAATTTCATTTTATCAAAATTAAAAACCTCTATATGGGGAGAAAGATACAATACTACTAAAAGACTCACCACAGCTGAGGAATTAACTTTTTTCATCACACATTAAAGAGAATATTCAGACTATATGAAGAGGTTCCATAAATCAGTAACACAAAAAAATGCTACAGAAAAATGGATGGATTATATAAACGGGCAAATTATACCATACAAATGCACTTGCTTCTTAGATAAGTTCCCTAGCTGCAAACCGCTCTTTAGGATTCTATTTATTTTATTTCCATGAGAAACTTCCTAGAGAAAGGGACAAATTGCAGCCCCAATGCTGCCATTGATTTCCTGGCCAAAAAGGATCCTCATCATCCCACTCTAATTTCCCCTCACTAACCAAGAGCAGCTCTGCTGATCAAGATGACCCAGACCCTTACTCTTAAGGGATCTGAACCCCTATTTACTATTCTCTGTTTAAGCTGTGTCTGCTGTACTTACACATTAACTATAATAATGGAATTGGGAACACCAAGAGAGACCCCAGTAAATCCCTTGAATGCCATACATATTCTACCCTACCCTCATTATGATGATGATCAGAATCAATTACTCTTGCCAGAATGATGACTCCTTTTCTTCCCTGTTGTCCTCTGAACCCAAGGATCCAAAATAACCAGACAACAGGTATGGTATAAAAACTAATGGAGGGGCACCTGGGTGGCTCAGTCAGTTAAGTGGCTGCCTTGGGCTCAGGTTAAGATCTCAAGGTTGTGAGATCAAGCCCAACATCAGGCTCCACACTTAGGGAAGTCTACTTGAGATTTTCTCACTCTCCCTCTTCCTCTGCCCTTCCCCCTCTATGTGCTGGCTCATACATGTGCTCTCTCTCTCTCAAATAAACAAATCTTTAAAAAAAAAAAAAAAAAAAAGATTTGCAGCCAAAAATAAATCACTGAAAGTGTCTGGGCAGAATGAGAATAAAGCAGAAAATGGGCTGAAAAATGAATAAGGACCTTATAAACAAAGCAAAACAGAACTAGTATCATCAGTTTACATTCAGAAAAGACCTTGAGGCCTGTGTGCGATCCTTGGACTACTGCCAAAAAATGAACTCTCAGATTTCTTTGATATAGTCCCACACCAAGCCCACTAAACTCAGCAGACTAGGCACAACCATCTAACCATTTGTATGGAGAAAGGGAACCTGGGTGGCTCAGTCAGTTAAGTGTCTGCCTTCATCTCAGGTCATGATCCCGGGGTCCTGGGATCGAGCCCTGAGCCTGGCTCCTTGCTCAGGGAGGAGTCTGCTTCTCCCCTTCCTTCTGCCACTCCCCCTACTTGTCCTCACTCTCTCAAATAAAATCTTTTAAAAATAAATAAATAAATAATAAAAGTATACAGAAAACACATGACATTAAATCAAATATTTTCATTTGGATCATCTGGACTCCACCAAAAAAATTACATAAACAAAAAGTATCTCTAACCAATTGGCATACCTACCACCAAAAACATAATCTTGTATGCATTAGTGTCAGAATGGGATTATATAGAGAATGAACACATATCTTACCTAAAAAGCTAATTCCCAAAGCTAAATAAGCGCACACACACTTACTCAATTACCCAAATTAATTTTTTTAAACACTATGCAATCCCTTAAACTATCTCAAATGCAGTATACCTTTCTTCCCTATCATGATCACACTCACTCTATTCTCATGTCCTCCACAGAATGGTGAATAAGATCCACAGTAGTCCCAATATGTATTCATATTGTCCACACACTTCAACCAGTGCCATACTAGTTGTGAATCGCACCATCTTTACCCTCACTTATGGACTCCCCTAACAGTATCAACTCCTCTTTCGACCAAATATAGTTTTCTATATCTGGCTTATGATCTTCCTGTTAACCACCATTCCTATCATCATTCTTGGCAACTTGAACATCCTCATAAATGAGCCAGCCATTATTCTAGGCACCTAATTCCTTGACTTCTTTAACCTCAATGATCTCTTGTTCCATCCCACTTATGTCACCCACCCTCATACCTTCAACCCTCAATCTTGTCATTATCAATAGACATATCTCTGAATTCTTTATTTCTGAAATCCACTCTCCCAACACTTCTTCCACTCCCTTTCAGATGACTTGTATTAAGTACCATCACTCTATCCTTTGACCCCAAGAAGACTTCCCATCCATTGGCCCTACTACTCTTCCATTCTTCACCCCCTTCAGGGATCAAACCTACATAAGCTTACATTCCAGGATCTAGTATTATAACCAATCCTTTGCAAATACGCTAAACTCACATGTCACTCTCTCCACTCTGTGATTGAACCCAACTATCCACTAATCCATGCCTATATCTGAGCTTTTGAATTTTGCTGGAGAAAACATCTCATAACCTTATGGACTGAATTCACTTTAAAAATTATCACCATGGGGCACCTGGGTGGCTCAGTGGGTTAAAGCCTCTGCCTTCGGCTCAGGTCATGATCTCAGGGTCCTGGGATCGAGCCCCACATCAGGCTCTCTGCTCCGCGGGGAGCCTACTTCTCCCTCTCTCTCTGCCTGCCTTTCTGCCTACTTGTGATCTCTCTCTCCGTCAAATAAACAAATAAAATCTTTTAAAAAAAAATTATCACCACAGATCTCAAATGAGCATTCAACATCACCAGACATTCCTTCCACACTTTCCAAATATATTCATTTTCCCAATCTCTGAGAAAACGATTTCATACGTTCTCTTCTCTCCTCAGACTTCCAACATTTCTTATTCTCACCTCAATCCTAGCTGGTGACCTAGCCTCATACTATATTAAAATGGGATGTAATCAGACAAAACTCATCTCATTTCTGAACACCAATTCCATCAATCTGCTTCTTTAACCATATTAACTATATTCCTTTATATTAAAGTGAAAAAAGCATCCCTGCTCTTATCTAGAGCCAACCTCTCCCCTCCACTTGTGCTCTGCATCTCACTTTTTAATCTCTACTCAAATACTTCAGTTCTGCAACTTTCTCTTTTCTCCATTATTATGACTTTCTTCCTCTCCTGAATCAACCCAACTCTCACTTGCTTCTGCCCAAAATTTATTCTCTACAGAACAGCCAGAATATTCTCTTTAAATTAGAAACTGGCTCATTTCATTCATTCCCTGTTCATGATCCAATGGCACCTCACGTTAAATACCATAAAATTCGAAAGACCCTACATAACATGACCCCTACCTAACTTTCCAGCTTAAAGTCCTATCAATCTACTTTTGTCTTCTTCCTGCCCTTCCAACATGCCACAGTCATTCAAGTTTTAGGACAACTGCACTTGTGTTCTCTACCAAAAACTCTCTTCTTCCCAATCTTCCTATAGTTGTCTCCTCTCATTACTCAAGTCTCAAACCAAAAGTCATCTGTTCAGAAAGGCTCTTATTGAAAAACTGTCCCTATTCCTATCTAAGGCTAAGTCCTCTACTTGTGCCATAAAATAGCCACAATTCTTGTTAGAAACTGATCTCTCCATCTTAAAAGATCTTATCCTGACCTTATCTATCAGATATGTCTCCTCTTTCCAGACACATTCTTCACCTCCAAAACCTGGCAAAGATATAAAAACCAGATTTTCAAACTACTGATAAGAGGGTAGACTGTACAACTTCTATGGAGAACTGTTCGGCACTTCCGAGTAAAATAAAACATACACATGCCTTATGACCTAATAATTCTAATCAAGGTATATCCTAGAGAAATCTTAACCATGTGCACACAGCAGACCTGTACAAAAATGTTATGGAAATATATTTCCTATAGCAAAAATAAATTTGGAAACAACCCATATTTCCATTAACAGAATGGAATAAATAAAATGTGATATAGCATACTCAGGCAGTGGAACACTGTACAGCACTGGAAATGAGCAAATTACAACAATATATATCAACATGGATGAATCTCAAAATTACAACTCAAAAACAATGCTAAATAAACAAACTTGAAAAAGAACACATACATAAACTGTAACCCTTGTACACTGCTAGTAGGGACATAAAAAGGTATAGTCACTATGGAAAGCAGTATGGGGGGTTCCTCAAAAAATTAAAAATTAACAGATGACCCAGCAATCCCACTTCTGGATATATATATCCAAAAGAACTGAAATCCAAATCTCAAAAAGATAACCAGACTACACATTAATTGTAGTATGAGTCACAATAACCAAATATGGAAACAACCTAATGTCTACCAATGACTGAATGGATAAACAAAATGTAGTATATATAAGGGAACTCAGCCTTAAAAACAGGTGAGCCGGGACGCTTGGGTGGCTCAGTTGGTTAAGCGGCTGCCTTCGGCTCAGGTCATGATCCCAGCGTCCTGGGATCGAGTCCCACATTGGGCTCCTTGCTCGGCAGGGATGCTGCTTCTCCCTCTGCCTCTGCCTGCCACTCTGTCTGCCTGTGCTCGCTCTCTCTCTCTCTGACAAATAAATAAATAAAATCTTTAAAAAATAAAAAAATTTAAAAAAAACAAAAACAGGTGAGCTTTGAGGACATTATGTTAAGTGAAATAAGATAATCACAAAAGGACAGATTCTATATGATTCCACTTATATGAAGTATCAAAAGTAGTCAAAATCAGAAAGACAGAAAATAGGAAAGTGTCTATAAGGGCTGGGGGGTGGGAGAAGTGAGAATGAGTGTCAATAAGAGTTCTAGTTTTGCAAGACGAAAA
The DNA here is from genome assembly GCA_004024625.1 of Mellivora capensis. Classification (NCBI taxonomy): domain Eukaryota; kingdom Metazoa; phylum Chordata; class Mammalia; order Carnivora; family Mustelidae; genus Mellivora; species Mellivora capensis. The sequence continues at coordinate 15,376 of PISX010019367.1, read as the reverse complement.
AACTCTGGAAATCTCCAGTATACGAATGTGAACATACTTAACACCACTAAGCTAGACACTTAACAATGAAAAGGTGGCAAACTTAATGTTATTTGTTACCACAAAAAAAAAAAAAAACCTTTAAAAAAAATCACATATGTAATACATACACTTACATAAAATTCAAAACTAAATAATATACTGCTTAGAGATCCAGCAATATGCAGCAAATCTATAAAGAAAAGAAAAAGGGAAGAATGATTAACACAAAATTCAGGGTAGCAAACATCTCTATGGGAGAAGGAAGAAATATGACAAAGAAAGGACATGGTTAACAGAGGGGAGATGATGGGGGGATTGGTAAAATAGGTGACTGCGATTAAAGAGTACACTCATGATGAACACTGAGTAATGTACAGAATTGCTGAATCATAATACTGTACACTGGAAACTAACGTAACACTGTATGTTTGTTACAATCAGAGTTAAAAATAAAAACTTGGCACTCCTGGCTGGATCATTCCATAGAACGTTCAACTCCTGAACTCAGAGTCTTGAGTTCAACCCCCATATGAGGCATAAGGCTCACTTAGAAAAAAATAATAAAATAAAAAATTAAATACTTAATTAAATTATTTAATTTTTAAGATTAAATATTAAAAATCTTTTAAAAATAAAATAATTTTTTTAAAGATTTCATTTATTTATTTGACAGAGATTGCAAGTAGGCAGAGAGGCAGGCAGAGAGAGAGGAGGAAGCAGGCTCCCCGCAGAGCAGAGAGCCCGATGCCGGGTTCGATCCCAGGACCCAGGGATCATGACCTGAGCCGAAGGCAGAGGCTTTAACCCGCTGAGCCACCCAGGTGCCCCATAAAATAATTTTTAAAAGGACAAAGTCTTCAAAGTTATCAACAATATCCTACTTTTTTTTATAATACCCTATTTCTTAATCTAAGTGGTAAGTACCCAGATATTATTATTTATTAAACTAAACATGTTATACACATATTTTTGTATGCAAAAAAGGTTTTTTAATGTAAACTCAACATTAGAGCCTTGGGTACTAGGATAACTTTTTGAAAATGTATGGCATTACCATTGACCCCTTTTCTGATATAGAAGAGAAAGACAAATGGGGTTTGTGGGAAGTAAATTACAGCATGGTGATTTAGAAGCAGATTTGTCACCAATTAGACCTAGATGAATCCAGGCTGAGCCATTTACTAGTTTTGTTACCTTAGGCAAGTTACTTAAAGTCTCTAAGCCTTAATTCCCACATCCATAAAAAGAGGATATTAACAGTACCTACCATTTAGACTTATTATAAAGATTAAATGAGATAATGAATAAAGAGCATTCAGTACTATGCCCAGGACACAGTAAGCATTTCTGTAGGAGTGACAGTAATTTTTAAAAACTTCCTAGCTTATTCTAATCCTTCTCTTGCCCTACCTTCATTTGAAAGACTTTGTTGTTATCCTGAAAGAAAGATTAGAAAAATCCTGTTAAGAGATATAACTCTAAAACCCACTAGAATTTTTCCTTGTGTTTTTATGGATCACATCACTTACAAAGATTAAAAAAAAAATTTTTTTAAGTTAACCAAGACTTTTAAAAGCCAACCAAGAAGAAAATTATTAAACATGCAACTCTTCAAAATTACAAATACCATTAAGGACAATTATTCTATTTTTAAGTGGATATATTTTAGAGTTCTTAATAAACAGGTAATAATACTTATATACTCAACCTCAAGCAGGATAAAGTCAGTCATAATTCAAAAACTTAACTGTTCTTGCCTCCAAGATCATTAGAAATGCCAGAAGGGTCTAAGAGATGAATTAACTCTTGGATTTTTTTTTTTTTTTTTTTTTGCTTCCCATAGCCATCCTCATTGTTTTATGTATCTTATGCCCCTGAGATTATGCCCCAAAACTGGCCTCAATTTTCTCAAAAGTAAGTGTATCCAAGAAAGTGTATCCAAGAAAGATTCCAAACGGATGAACTGTAGTAAAAAGAAATACTGGGCCAGACCAAGTCTGTAACCTGGCCAGACAGAGTTAAGGTGTATTAGACTCCAGTTTTCTGGGGTAGTAATTTTCAAGTACCAGAAACTCACAAAACCTTAAGTCACAAATCCACAAAGCACAAGGGTTTCTTGTACATATTACCATTGAAATGTTCCTCCACTCACCTTCCAGAATGTAGTTTAGGTTTATATTGCATTTCCAATCCAAAAGTGCATTGTTAACACCTCAAGAAGCATATGGAAACCATTTCCCTGATCTGTTCCTATATTAAAAATGTTTACTATAAGAGAAACAGATCTCTGAACCCAAACCTTAACAACTTATTAAAACAGAAACTCTCAAACTTGATTTACCTACAAACATTAGTTTTCATTACTGAACTGTAATTCCCTACACTCTCTCCATATTATCTCAAAACATTTCCTATTTCTTAGAAAATGCTTATTCTTTTTTGTTTCAAATGTCAACTGTAATATATTTTAAGTTCTCACAAGAATCTACCCAATACATTTGTTTTTAATAATTAAATTATTAAACTATGTTAATAAACCTCCCCAAAATGAAATCCAAATAGTCATATAATGAGTGGTATTAAGTGCTCAGTAAATTTGTTTGTCCTGTATCTGAAAGTTTCCCAAAAAGATTTTGAAAAGCAAGATGAGTACCCAGAAAGGGGAGGGGGAGTAGTCTGTATTATTTAACACATGGAATTCCTTTACATTAACTGAATCTTCATCTTATAACATCACTAAAAATAAATACTAGAAAGTTAAGACCCTCATTTAAAATTTTTTTTCAAATTATATTTCTACTTTTGTATGTTAAGTATATATATATAAATATGGATGGATCATAAAATATATATTATCTCTAAGATTGCAGGTTTAAGTTGTATAGATGCAGAAAAGTATTTACACTTAAAAGAAAATTATATCCAACCTCTGCCAAAACCAATCATATGATGAAGTTTAAAAATTTTTAACACAGCACAGTATGTCTTAGGTGGGACAGGAGGCAAGATTTTCATGTTCAGTTTAACTGTAAATATAAGCCTTCAGCAATAAACTACTCTGGGTATACCTCTGGTTTCCAAAGTCACCGTAATTTTAAGAAGCTCTATTTTTTTACTCTCTTAAACTTTTTTTGTCCGGTGTTTGGCTTTCTTATCTCTAGTTTTCCAGCAATATCTGCCTGTTTAGTTATATTCTAAACTCTGGGAGCACCTGAGTGGCTCAGTCCATTAAGCATCTGTCTTCAGCTCAGGTCATGATCCTGGGGTCCTAGGATCGAACCAGGAGTAGGACTCCCTACTCTGCAGGAAGCCTGCTTCTTCCTCTCCCTCTGCCTACTGCTCCCCACTTGCATGCACGTACTCTCTCTCTCTGTGTCAAATTAATAAATAAAATTTTAATGAATTAATTTAATTAAAAATATTATAAACTCTGGCCATAAGCTGAATTATCAGTTCTCAATCCCTCATTACCTACACTGCTCTCCTTGATCTCACCCAGACCTCCAATACTTTGATACTTCCTTTTTCTCCTAATTTCAGCTAACTCCTAGTTACGCTATATTTCATAACCAACCTAGATTCCAAAACCCACTATTTCAGCTATTACCATTTGTTAATTTATTGCCTACTTATTTACTGATATATTTCCCTGTCTTGTTCCAGAAAGAAATCTATTGAATCTTCAAAATTCCATTCTTCACCTAATCATCAATATCCTAAATGTGAGAATTATCCTAGACTACTCCTTTTTTTTTTTTTAAGATTTTATTTATTTATTTGAGAGAGAGCTAGAGAGCAAGAGAACACAAGCACCAGGAGTGGCAGAGGGAGAGGAAGAATCAGGCTTCCCACTGAGTCCCTGCTCCTGGCTCAATCCCAGGACCCAAGATCATGGCCTGAGCCCAAGGCAGATGCTTAACCAACTGAGCCACCCAGGCACCCCTAGATTACTCCTTCCTACCCTCATAGCCAACAGATCACCAAATCCTTTCAATCTACCTCCTAAATCTCTCTCAAATCTTCCCTACTTTTTTTTTTTTAAGACTTTATTTATTTGGCAGAGAGAGACAGCAAGAGAGGGAACACAAGCAGGGGGAGTGAGAAAGGAAGAAGCAGGCTCCCTGTCAAGCAAGGAGCCAGAGGTAGGGCTCGATCCCAGGACTCTGGGATCATGACCTGCCCGGAAGGCAGACACTCAACCACTGAGCCACCCAGGCGCCCCTCAAACCTTCCCTACTTTCGATTCAACTCTAATGCCTTAGTTAAGGTACTCTTCCCATTCATTAATTCAACATAAAAGAAGAGAGGCTAAAGTATAGGTTCTAAAACCAAATAACCAATTAACTTGTAACTGTTTATGGTAAGCTTTATCTATTTATGAGACTCTGACAGTTAGTAAGCAGTACAATATCAAAAGACAATGAGGGGCGCCTGGGTGGCTCAGTGGTTTAAAGCCTCTGCCTTCGGCTCAGGTCATGATCCTGGGGTCCTGGGACTGAGCCCCGCATCAGGCTCTCTGCTCGGCAGGGAGCCTGCTTCCTCCTCTCTGCTTGCTTCTCTGCCTACTTGTGATCTTTGTCTGTCAAATAAATAAATAAAATCTTTAAAAAAAAAAAAAAAAGACAATGAGCTTCACTATCTAATAAAAAAAGAGAGGCTTCCTTAGCATTTGGTCACTGTTACTGCAGACATAAAATCATAAACAAGAAAAAGAGGGCAGGGGCGCCTGGGTGGCTCAGTGGGTTAAAGCCTCTGCCTTCGGCTCAGGCCATGATCCTGGGGTCCTGGGATCCAGCCCCACATCAGGCTCTCTGCTCATGCCTGCCTCTCTGGCTACTTGTGATCTCTGTCAAATAAATAAAAATCTTTAAAAAAAGAAAGAAAGAAAAGAAAAAGGGAAGAATGTACTGACACAAAGAGACCTTCCAGAAAAAGAGGGGTATAACGGTATTGTACAATTTAAGTGTATAAATGTATAAATCTGGTATGTTTATTTTCTATTTTCGAACTTCACATTACTGCAATAAACACCACATACATATAAACTTTTCATTTTACGTATATACAGTAGTTGAACAGGTAGATCACAATACAATCATAACACTTTCATAACACTAACGACAGAATAATTCAGTCAGATTTAACTGCATTAAAAAGTGAACATTAAAAGACAGTACTTTGTATAGCCAACAAAACCAATCATTTTCCATGCTGGGCAATGAATCAAGAATCTCAAATTGTCACCAGCACCTGCATTAAACATAAACCCAGACAGTAAACAACTGTCATTGAAAGATAAATCCATATGACTATATCTCTGAAGCTTAAGCAAAACTAGTTTACATGAAGCCAAACAGCTTATTAAATGACCATATCTAAAACAGTTCTTTGTTTTGACAATAAGCAATTTAATCATTTTTTCCATCACTGTGGATCTAAAAGGTATGTTAAAATGTTATATTCTGCCAGGTGGATTAATACGGATGTATTAAACTATGCTTATACTAACACTGCTTCCTGGTCATTGTAATTCTAAATTACAGATAATGATAGGTTTACAGAAATGATTCTGCTCAACTACTACTCACCATGAATTCTGAGTTTTCACTGCTTGATAACTGACACTAAATAGGAAAGCAGATGATATAACACATTTATAAACTGGAATTTAACCAAATGAAAGTTGAAGTCAGTTAGCATTAAGGTCACTAACTTTATTAAAACACAGTGGAGGCAAGCATACAAAATACTTTATGGTCATGGAAGATTAGGCAAACCATTCCACCACTTTGTACCTTAGTTTATTAATCTATAAGATAGGAACATGAACTAGATAATCTCTAAGATCTCTTCCAACATAATAGTATGATTTTAAGAAATTAACATATATGCACATTCTAGGAAAGTATAAGCCATTCTTCTTTATTTATTCATTTAAAATGATACGGGCTGGGGCACCTGGGTGGCTCAGTGGGTTAAAGCCTCTGCCTTCGGCTCAGGTCATGATCTCAGGATCCTGGGATCAAGCCCTCATTGGGCTCTCTGCTCGGCAGGGAGCTTGCTTCCGCCTCTCTCTGCCTACCTCTCTGCCTACTTGTGATCTCTGTCTGTCAAATAAATAAATAAAATCTTTTTTTTATTATTTTAAAAAATTAAAAAATAAAATGATACAGGCTATAGCTGCTGCATTCACTAAAATATGAAATAGTAGCCAGCAATGTAGCAACAGCCATTTCATTCATAAATTAACAATTAAAGATGAGTGATAAAGATAACAGTAAGAACCTCACTTTAACCTCAGTAAGAAATTTCATTAGCACTAATGAGAACTGTATAAATCAACTCTTTAAATATTATTTTTAACATCACTAACTTGTCAGTTTAATTGAGAAAGAGGCCAATCTGAAAATTTCAATGCCAGAAAAGCTTTAAAAGAAAAATCTGTTCTCTCATCCAATAAAAGCAAGAAATTGTACTAGATGATTTACAGGTTATTTTTGGCTTTAAGAAGTCTATATATGAGAATAAGCTATCTCTATACAGCAGTTCATAAGCCAAACTATAAAGTGGGCTAGAAGAAACATGTTTCATTTTCTTTTTTTTTCTTATATATAATACCAGTGCTCAATATAAATTTCTAGCCAAATGATAGCCACATTTTTCAGTGAAACATATAAGAAACTCATAGAAAAACCACTTAAAGAAATACCATAACATAAAACTATTTTACCAGAGAATGTACTAAAATACCTTCCACATCCACTTTCTTGATAACCTATTTGAAACAAACTATAATCCATTACAAAGTATTGGAGTAAAGAACTAAAAATTTTCTCATAAAGATGAGACTTACCCATAATGTACAGTAATCACACCAAAGAATTTTACAGGATTATTTCTCCTGAGATTTAAGCATGAGATTTCCAAAAGAAAGAGGAGATTATGGTCTTCAGTTGATGCACTACAAACTTCAAGTCACTGACTCAAATTGAAGCAGCAATTTGCTATGTGAGAATCAAGAAGATGATTTACATAAAGGGAAAACTGAAGAAAAACAGAATAAAACATAGGGGAAAAAAGGAAAATATGAATGTTTGAAAAAATGCTACAAAATATAATGTACCAGAATTGGTATTTATCCACTCACAGATCTAGATGGTTTGATCCCACAATTAGCCATTGGTCCATTTATTTACATATACTAAAAATACAACTAAAGGTTAAATAACACTTTTAAACTAAGCTATTATTTACAAAAAGTAAGATGTAAAAAAGGAAAAGCAACCCATAAAACCTTTACAGTTATATTCAATAACTGAAGAAGCTTAATGACCACGACAAAAGACAGTATCATTCTGTAACCACGAGTATGCTTGCCACATACTCAGTATTTTTTTAATGAAAGCAATGAAACTTTTAAAGGACAATATAACCCTAAAAAGAATTGTACCCCCCAAAAAAGAAATATAACCTAAATAACATTTCACTGAAACTGTCTGAAATATTTAATAAACATAAAATAAGCTCTTCGGTGCTAGATAGTTTAAGCTCATACCTTAGTGCTAACAATTGGTGAAAAATAAACAACTTGCAAACCTGAAAAAAAGGATAACCCCAAAATTTAAAGTAGCAAGTACTTTCTTTTCCTCAATTATTAAGGACTCTCAGGTAGATTATAGTTTTCATTCAGAAATCTTTTCAAAGAATTCTTAATTAAGATTACTCTGAAATGTTTTCCTTACCTAAAATCCAAAATGTATTTTAGTATTGTGATGAGAAGACCAAGTTAATATCAAATGATTGGTAACCTTAGATGACTGACTAAACTTGCCTATTCCTAGAATCTGGGACATGGATAACCTTCTGTTAACAGGGGATCCTTCCCACTCTACTTAACTAAGTTCATGGGCAAGAAAAGAACTCTAAGTCAACATGCTTGGCTTCATGTTCTAAATTACATAAACAGATCATGACACAGGGTCCATGAAGAAAGAAAGAAAGAGAGGAAGTTAGGAAGGAAGGACAAACTACATATATTGCATATATTTTTCAAAGGAATCACAGTTCATAAACACCTAGCAAGAAAAAGTACAATAGCCAAAAGTTCAGGAAATTCACTTCTTGCACTCAAAATGAGAGAATCTCTGTTTTTTGTGCTCTTTTGGTGAATTGGCTGAAACTGTAGATGAATGAGAACACCTAGACGGCCATCATGAAAACCAATAAGGCACCTGGTAAGAACACAAAAGACTGACTCACCTGTGTGGAATCCATTATCCTCTGAAAAAACCCACGTCTGGTACCAGAGGGCACAATGTACTTTCTACTGGACAGGAGGAGAATGATTTTTCTTTGTCCTGCTTTCCAGCTGCCCAAAGAATAGATCCTATACTAACTGTAATATGACTCTTGTATAAAAATAAGAGGTAGATAAAGTGCTCACAAACAATAGATATTTCATATAACCGTACTTCTAAATGTTCTTTCAGATTTTTATTACTCATTAAGTCAAACAATTTTAAACTATAACTTGACCCAGTGCATTTGCTTTAATTTAAGCACTAACATCAAGAAAAAAATACTTTATTTCTATATTCTTACAATCATATTGGAGACCTGCTGCTCAATACAGATATGAAATGCAACAGGTGTAAGTGCAACTATAGTATATTAAAACCAACTTAGCCTTCATGAAATCCTGTGTTACAAGAGTGGGGCGGGGGGGGGGGGGCGACAGGCACTTTTATATACTATTGCAGGGAAAAAACTAGTACACTTTATTTTTTTTTAAGATTTTTTTTATTTATTTATTTGACAGAGAGAGAGAGAGAGAGATGACAAGTAGGCAGAGAGGCAGGCAGG
>PISX010019366.1:0-38304 GCA_004024625.1 Mellivora capensis | reverse complement strand
TACATATAGCTGTCCAATTTTCCCAGCACCATTTATTGAAGAGACTGTCTTTTTTCCACTGTATATTTTTTCCTGCTTTGTCGAAAATTATTTGACCATAGGGTTGAGGGTCCATATCTGGGCTCTCTACTCTGTTCCATTGGTCTATGTGTCTGTTTTGATGCCAGTACCATGCTGTCTTGGTGATCACAGCTTTGTAATATAGCCTGAAATCAGGCAATGTGATGCCCCCAGCTTTTTTTGTTGTTGTTGTTTTCAACATTTCCTTGGTGATTTGGGGGCTTTTCTGGTTCCATATGAATTTTAGGGTTGGTTGTTTAAGTACTTTGAAAAATGCCATGGGTATTTTGATTGGGATGTCATTGAAAGTATAAATTTCTCTGGGTAGCATAGACATTTTAACAATGCTTATTCTTCTGATCCATGAGCATGGAATGTTTTTCTATCTTTTTGTGTCTTCAATTTCTTTCATGAGCGTTCTATAGTTCCTCGAGTGTAGATTCTTTTCCTCTTTGGTTGGGTTTCTTCCAAGGTATCCTGTGTTTTTTGGTGCTATTATAAATGGAGTTAATTTTCTAATTTCTCTTTCTACAGTTTCATTGTTATTGTATAAGAAAGCAACTAATTTCTGTGCAGTGATTTTGTATCCTACCACATTACTGAACTGCTATATGAGTTCTAGTAATTTGGTGGTGGAGTCTTTTGGGTTTTCTACATAAAGGATTATGCCATTTGTAAAGTGAGAGAGTTTGACTTCTTTTTTGCCAATTCAAATACATTTTATTTCTTTTTGTTGACTGGTGCTTCTAGGACTTCTAGTACTATGTTGACAATAGTGGTGAGAGAGGACATCCTTGCTGTGTTCCTGATCATACATGTAAAGGTCTCAGCTTTTTCCCATTTATAATGGTTTTCACTGTGGGTTTTTCATAGATGGATTTTATGAAATTGAACAATGTTTCCTCTATTCCTATACTCTGAAAAAGAAAAGATGCTATATTTTGTCATTTGCTTTTCCTGCATCAACTGAGAGGATCATGTGGTTCTTGTCTCTTATTTATGTGTTCTATCACATTGATTGATTTGTAAATGTTGGACCACCCTTGTATTCCAGGGATGAATCCCACCTGGTCATGGTGGACAATCATCTTAATGTACTTGGATTCTATTAGCTAGGATCTTGTTGAGAATTTTGGCATCTATATTCATCAAAGATATTGGCTTGAAATTCCTCTTTTTGATGGGGTCTTTGTCTGCTTTTGGGATCAAGGTAATGCTGGCCTCATATAATGAGTCTGGAAGTTTTCCTTCTGTTTCTATTTTTTGAAACAGCTTCAGGAGCATTGGTATTATTTCTTCTTTGATGTTTGGTAGAATTCCCCAGGGAATCCATCTGGTTCTGGACTCTTGTTTTTTTTGAGAAGTTTTTGACCACTGCTTCAGTGTTATTGTTGGTTATTGGTCTGTTCAGGTCAGTCATTTTCCTTCTGTTTCACTCTTAGTGGTTTATAGGTTTCCAGGAATGTATCTGTTTTTTCCAGGTTGCTTAATTTATTGGAGTATAGCTGATGATAATAATATCTGATAATTGACTTTATTTTTTTGATGTTAGTGATGAGCTCTTCCCTGGCATCATAATTTTATTAATTTGGGTTCTTTCTCTTTTCTTTAAGATAAGTCTGGCCAATGGTTTATTAATCTTATTAATTCTTTCAAAGAACCAGCTTCTAGTTTCATTGATGTGTTCTACTGTATTTCTGGTTTCTAATTCATTAATCTGTGCTCCAATTTTAATTATTTCCCTTCTTGTGTATGGGTTAGGCTTACTTTGTTGTTGATTTCCAGTTCTTTAAGGTGTAAAGAAGGTTTGTGTATTTGGGATTTTTCTATTTTTTTGAGTGAGGTTTGGATGGCTATTTCCTTCTTAGGACCACCTTTACTATATCCCATACATTTTGGACTGATGTGTTTTTGTTCTTGTTGGTTTCCATGAATTGTCTAAGTTCTTCTTTGGTTTCCTGGTTGACCCAAACATTCTTAACATGATGGTCTTTAGCTTCCAAGTGTTTGAATTTCTTCCAAAAATTTTCTTGTGTTTGAGTTCCCATTTCAAACCACTGTGGCCTGAGAATAGGCAGAGAATAATCTAAATCTTTTAGTATCAGTTGAAACCTGATTTGTGACCTATGTGGTCTATTCTGGAGAAAGTTCCATGTGTGATTGAGAAGAATGAGTATTCTGTTGTTTTAGGGTGGAATGTTCTGTATATATCTATGAGGTCCATCTGGTCCAGTGTATCATTCAAAGCTCATAATTCTTTTTTTTTTCTTTTCAACGTAACAGAATTCATAGTTTTTGCACCACACCCAGTGCTCCATGCAATGCGTGCCCTCCATAATACCCACCACCTGGCTCCCCCAACCTCCCACCCCCGCCCCTTCAAAACCCTCAGGTTGTTTTTCAGAGTCCATAGTCTCTCATGGTTCATCTCCCCCTCCAATTTCCCTCAACACCCTTCTCCTCTCCATCTCCCCATGTCCTCCGTGTTATTTGTTATGCTCCACAAATAAGTGAAACCATATGATAATTGACTCTCTCTGCTTGACTTATTTCACTCAGCATAATGTCTTCCAGTCCTGTCCATGTTGATACAAAAGTTGAGTATTCATCCTTTCTGATGGAGGCATAATACTCCATAGTGTATATGGACTACATCTTCCTTATCCATTCGTCCGTGGAAGGGTATCTTGGTTCTTTCCACAGTTTGGCGACCGTGGCCATTGCTGCTATAAAATTGGGGTACAGATGGCCCTTCTTTTCACCACATCTGTATCTTTGGGGTAAATACCCAGTAGCTCAATTGCAGGGTCATAGGGAAGCTCTATTTTTAACTTCTTGAGGAACCTCCACACTGTTCTCCAGAGTGGCTGCACCAACTTGCATTCCCACCAACAGTGTAAGAGGGTTCCCCTTTCTCCACATCCTCTCCAACACATGTCGTTTCCTGTCTTGCTAATTTTGGCCATTCTAACTGGTGTGAGGTGGTATCTCAATGTGGTTTTAATTTGAATCTCCCTGATGGCTAGTGATGATGATTCTTTGTTGATTTTCTGCTTAGATGATCTGTCTGTTGCTGAGAGTAGAGTGTTGAGGTCTCCTACTATTAACATACTATGATCAGTCTGTCTCTTTATTTTGGTTAACAGTTGGCTTATGTAGTTGGCTGCTCCCATTTGGGGGCATAGATATTTAGAATTGTTAGATCTTCTTTTTGGATAGACCATTTAAGAATTGTATAGTGTCCTTCTGTATTTCTGACTCCATTCTTTGGCTTAAAGTCCTATTTTCAGATATGAGAAGTACTACCCCAGCTTCCTTTTGTGGTCCATTGGCATGGATGTTGGTTCTCCATCCCTTCACTTTCAGTCTGGATGTATCTTTAGGTTCAAGATGAGTCTCTTGTAGACAGCATAAAGATGGTTCCTGACTTTTTATCCATTTTGCAACCCTGTTCCATTTTATGGGAGCATTTAGGCCGTTCGTGTTGAGTAATTATTGAAAGATAAGATTTTATTGTCATCATGTTGCCTGTGAAGTCCTAGTTTCTATAGATTGTCTCTGTATATTTCTGTTCCAAATCACTCTTGGTGTATTTCTCCTTTTATAGAAACCTTCCTCCCCCTTACTATTTTTCACAGGGCCAGCTTAGTGGTCACATATTCTTTCAGTCTCTGCCAGTCCTGGAAGCTCCTTATCTCTCCATCTATTCTAAATGACAGCCTTGGTCTATAAAGAATTCTTGGCTGCATATTCTTCCCATTTAGTAACCTGAATATGTCTTGCCAGCCCTTTCAGGCTTGCCAGGTTTCTGTGGATAGATCTGACATTATTCTGATATTCCTCCCTCTGTATATATGGAATCTCTTCCCCCTAATTGTCCTCAAGATGGGTTTCCTTGGTTCTAAGATATACAAGTTTTACTATTACATGCCAGTGCATTGGTCTGTTCTCCTTGAACTTGGTAGAGGTCCTCTCTGCCTCTACGATGTGAATGCTTGTTTCATTCCCCAGATTAGGGAAGTTTTCGGCTACAATTTGCTCAGATATATCTTCTAGTCCTTTCTCTCTCTCTATCACCTAAGGGATCCCAATAATTCTGACATTGGAACATTTCATGCCATCATTTATTTCCCTAATTCTATTTTCATGGCCTTTAAGCTGTTTGTTCCAGGCCTCCTCCTGATCCTTCTTTTCTATCAGTTTGTCTTCTAGATCACTAATTCATTCTTCTGCCTCATTTACCTGAGCTTTTAGACTGTCTAGACTAGATTGGATCTCATTGATAGCATTTTAAGTTTTGCCAGATCAGCTCTCATTTCTACCCTTAGGAAATCTATGTTACCATTAATGGTTTTCTTCATCATAGCTATTGTCTTCATAACTGAAGTCTGTTTCCAATATCTTGCTTATATCCATATCCATGAGTTCTGTGGCAGAGGTAACAGTCTGAGTCTTTCCTATGTTGGAGGTTCCTTCTCAGTCATTCTGTTGAGGGAATGTACAGAATCCAAATTACTGACCACAACCCAAGCAAGATGCACGTGTTTTATAGGGACGTTAGGGTTGTTGGTCTCTTGTTCTTCCAGCCTGTATTTGGGGGGAGGGGTATGCAGCACTGTTACTCAGGCAATCCTGTTTAGGCAGAGTTGCCCTGCCTGCTTGGGGGGATGGGCTCAGTGAAAACTGGTTTTGGGGGGCTTTTATTCTCTGATGACTTTCCCAGGCAGCTTTCCACATCTTTTCTGAGAGTCAGAGCAGAAGTGACCATATCCAAACCTCTGTCTCAGAACAGAGAGATCACAGCATGTTCTTCAGTGAGCTCTCTAGGCTACACTGTCTCCCTTCCTGTGCTCCTAAAAACTGCAGTGTCCTGGGTTATGGCCCCACAACAGAACTCCTAGCCCTTGCTTCCAGTTCTAGGCAAGTCTTTGCCCTTTGTGTTTGTAAAACCGCCAGCCACCCCCAGTTCACACGCGTACCCCTGCAGCTCCGGGTTTCCATTTGGAGGGCTGCCCTAAAGTCCTTTCCCTATTGCTACCAGTCTGTGAGTCTGTGCCTGGTCCCCAGCATGGGAGGCTTTTGCACTCCTGCAGTGTAAGATCCCAGAGGGTCCCTCCTCCTTCCATTTATCTTCTGATGTCTGCCCTCTTCATACCTTGAGACTAACCACCTGAGATATTTAGTTTGTAGAGATCTGGATATATATTTTTACATCACAGGCTGATTTCATGGGTGTTCAGAATGGTCTGGTAGATATCCAGCTCAATTCATGGGACTGGTTGAAATAGGGTCCCCTACTCCTTTACCATCCTGCAGTCTGCATTGATAATGTTTTAAAGTCATCTCTAGACTGGTGAAGACAAACAAAACAAAAACAAAAACCCTCACATTCTTTTGTGTTGTGTTTGTAGACTGTAGACAAAGTATTTCTATATCTATCTTTTTGTTCAGATGTTCTGTGAGTTGGATTAATATACCTAAGTTTAATAATTTTAATTTGGGGACATTAGTTTTTGTAGATTTTTGGAGTGACTTAAATCTGAAACCTTGACTATTCCTTTAGTATATAGAATCATATTTGTAATTTTATACTGAATTCTTTCTCAAAAATGTCCTTTGCTTGCTACTCTGAATAGAACACTGGAAGTTTTATTTACATCCATATTTTGAAACTATATTCTGTTCAGCCAAAATTAATTTGGAATAGCTATTTATTTAAAAAATCTGGGGCGCCTGGGTGGCTCAGTGGGTTAAAGCCTCTGCTTTCGGCTCAGGTCATGATCCCAGGGTCCTGGGATCGAGCCCCACATCGGGCTCTCTGCTCCGCGGAGAGCCTGCTTCCTCCTCTCTCTCCCTGCCTGCCTCTCTTGCCTACTTGTAATCTCTGTCTGTCAAATAAATAAATAAAAAAAATATTTAAAAAAAGTCTTAGACATTTAACACTTCTTTTTTCTCACATTCCTTTTATTGAACAAAATTGTATAATCAACCAACAGGAATTCAATCTCTGTAGATCTTAAAATTGAAAAATGATCTAAGCTTTTATTTATAATAAAGATTTTTCATTCTTAGTAGAATTATCTATCCCCCAAAGCATACTACCTTAAATTAATTGCAGTTAAAGTTAGTTAAAATACATTGTGTGCTCACCAAACAGTTTTCCTGTGGTTTCTCATTTAATCCTTGTTATTTCATAAAAATGTGGGTATTTTTGTCCCTATTGATAAATGAGAAAACAGACTTTCAGTAAGGTTGGAGAGGCTTAGAAGGCTAATTTTCATGTATTATAATACAGTATTAATTGAAAAGCTGTATCTACTAACATTAAAACCAATAAATGGTTCCGTATAAGAGTCTTTTGGAATAACTCACTGATTAATCAAAAACATCACATCATAGGGTACCTCAATCCATACTGACTGAGTCTGTCAGTCTGAAGATGCTTTACTTTGAGCTTTCATAAAAGGGATAATTTGCAATTCAAAATTTGATTCACCTTTTCTAATTAGGTGAAATTACAGTTACCATATTATAATTAAAGGTTATGTGACAGGAATGTTTATTTGGATTATATCAGATTATTTTTCTGGTTTTCTGAAAATTGTAGCTTTTGATGAATATGTATTAAACCATCTGACAAATATCTATTTTTTATTTAGAAGTAGTGCTGTTCCCTCTTTCTGAACTTGAAATGCAGCTATGATTGTCTATATTATGGGACTCATATTCAAATGAATTTCTCTCTCTACTAAGCTGCCTAAAGGTATTGATGTCAGAATATTTCCCTTCTAATGAGCACATGATGTCTCCCAGAGATGCTATGAAACCTATCACTGTGCCTCAAACTGAATTATAGTAATACCACTTAATAATGCTTTTTAAAATGCCTCAAATTATATATTGTAGGAACACTGAAATATAGCGGTATTATACAGGATTTGTATTGCCAAGAAATAGTTTAGAGTTTTTACCTATTGAAAAGTTTAAAATGTATGAAAAAAATCTCTGCCAAAAATATAAGTGCTTAGACCTTGATGTCCCCCTCCCACCTCATAAACTTGAATAACCTAAGGGAAGTTTAGAGTAATAGAATGTAAAGCATATTGTTTGGGGAGCAATTTAGAAGGTTCCTCTACCCCCCCAAAAAAAAAGAAAATGGGGCAAATACCTAGAATTATGTTAAGAATACAAACTCAGTATCACAAATCATCAGGGAAATGCAAATCAAAACCACGATGAGATATCACCATACACCAGTCAGGATGGCTATTATCAAAAAGACAAGAAATAATAAATGTTGACAAGGATTTAGAGAAAAGGAAACACTTGTGCCCTGTTGGCAGAAATGTAAATTGTACAACCACTATGGAAAATAGTATGGAGGTTCCTCAAAAAATTAAAAATGGAAATACCACAGGATCCAATAATTCCACTACTGGGTATTTATCCTAAAGGAAATGAAAACATTAATTCAAAAAGATATATGTACTCTTATGTTCATTGCAGTATTCATAATAGCCAAAATATGGAAGTAACCTAAGTATCCACTGATAGATGAATGAATGTGTTAACTATATGTGTTAACTATATCTACAATGGAATATCAGCCATAAAAAGAATGAAATCTTACCATTTTCAACAACATGGATGGATCTAGAGGGTATTATGATAAGTGAAATTAGTCAAAGAAAGACAAATACCATATAATTTCACTTATGTATGAAATCTAAAAAAACAATTCTCACACAAAAAATCTGGAACAGAGTCATAATACAGAGAGAAAAATGGAGGTTCCCAGAAGGATGAAAGGTAAGAAGATGGATGCAATAGGTGAAGGGAATTAAGAGGTACAAACTTCTGGTTATAAAATAAGTCATGGTGATGAAAAGTAAAACATAGGAAATTAATAGTCAATATTTTAATAATGTGTGGAGACAGCACTTATAATGGTGAGCAATAGGTTATGTATAACATTGTTGAGTATTTATTTTATATCTCTGAAACTAATAAAGCACTGTAGGTCACTATACTTAATAAAATTTTTTAAAGAAGAGTTAATAAATAATCAGTGTCTAGTAATTTGTTTAGTAAGGTATTTGTTTTCCAGAAATGCTAATTATCTTTCTTTTGGACAGAGAATATGTCATAGAATTTTTACTAGCAATTCTCTTTTGAAACTAAGACAATATTTATTCAAATGTTTTATCTCTCTGGTTTCTTTGAAATGTAAGCTTTTGGGTGTCATGTGATTTGTGATTAACTAAATTAATCCCAGCGTTACATAAATCTTATCCCTAGAGCTCTTCTTGAAGTTTTAATCAATTTTTTGCCTTTAGTTGATAAAATAGATCTAGCCCAGGATTAAACTCCAATGACCTCAAACAAAAAAAAATTAAAATCTATGATATGTTGATTATATTCCTTACAGGTATTTTATTTTAAACATATTCTACTTTAGTATTTCAATATGTTTAATGACTTAAAACAATAAAAACTAATAACCAACTTGTCAGATTACATGAAAACATAACAGCACATCTGAATTCTGAAACTCAATACCAATGGAAAAAAAATCAAAGATAAATTCAAGTTTTATTAGGATTGAAATGAGCATTTTTTCTTCTATTCATTCAATGGAGATTTATTGAGTGCACACCATATATAAGGCACTGCACATTTAGAATGTTAACTTTACAACGAAGCTAAAATACCAGAAATTATTACAAATGACA
The DNA here is from genome assembly GCA_004024625.1 of Mellivora capensis. Lineage (NCBI taxonomy): Eukaryota > Metazoa > Chordata > Mammalia > Carnivora > Mustelidae > Mellivora > Mellivora capensis. Next base: position 29,512 of record PISX010019366.1, on the reverse strand, counting down.
CTGCAGTTTCCCTTTGTTTGGTATTTTGTATTTTCAGTTCTTATCATAAGGTTTTTAATGTGTTTTATTCCACTGTAAATATCAGATAATTACTTAGAAGTGTTTTTCTTGGGATTATTTATAGACTGTTTCTTTTGCATACTAAGATACTACAGCAACCATTTTTATTCAGTGAGAATATTTCATTTCTCTGGGCTATCCCAAAAAACTTTTTATAAAATGAACAGCTACTTTCTCTAATGATTTTGCCACCATGGCAACTGAAGCTCTCAGTAATGATAGCATGCAAACAACAGGATTGGATTGTTATGTTAATAGAATTTTTAAAGTAATTAGATTATGAAGATGCTTTGTCTTTTCTAGTTCAGAGATTTGTGTAACATTGCTAAACAAATTATTCTGAAATATTAACTTGTTTACTTTAATCAGTTATTGTCATCTGACTCTATTATCACTGTCTTACCATCTCCCATCATATACATGCTGCAGAATTGCCTAGCTTGATTCTTATCAATTCACTGATTACCTCCTATTTTGAATTTCATTTGATGTCTCTTCCTGGCATCTTTTTGACTTTGTGGATATGTTTCAGTACATGGAGCAAGAACAGAGTTTATATGTAAAGGAATCATCTTATTTAGCTCAGACAAGCTGACACATCAGGGAGTATGATTTGGGAGAGTTGCCCTTTATTTCTTGCTGTTTTGCAAGGGCTTTCTATTCGTATATGGGTTCTTAGGACATTTGTGTCATTTTGATTTTCAGAGAACTTGTTTAAAGTTGGACCTGTGTCTATATGCAGAGGATGCCAATAGCAAATTCTTTGGTCTGAGTTGCTGAGTACTGTTGGGGCTGGGGAAACAGACCTGGCTGGGAATCTGTCACTTACAGATCTATACTGTCACTTTTTCCATCACTGTAGATGGGCAAGTATAAACGAGTGTCAGAAAATAGATTGCTTGGACCATGTTTTCCTTAGGATATTGAAGTTGCCTAGAGAACATTTTAGTTTGTTATTGGAACAGAGCTATTAATCCAGACATAGCAAATAAAAGGTTATAGTATTCAAAGCATAGGGAGGAACTACCAAGTTAGGTCAAAGATATAGCTGTGCACTGCCTCTTCCCCATTTTAAAAGAGGTCTGCACACAAAATGCAGAGTTAACAGCAACTACCAGGAAGAATGAAGGCTAAGCAAATAATCTTATCTAGCTAACCTTCAGCAAAACCTTTTTGTTTTGATAAACTGAATAATTTGCCCAGTTTTATGGTATGATAGATATATAGAGATATGTACATATATATATAGAAAGGGTGATAATTTTTAATGTAGAAGAAGTACCTATTGTTAAAACAGATAACAATTATGGCTTTCAGAAAAAGTGTTCATCAGCAAGTCAATACTATTGCTTATGTTGATCAATTCAGAAAGGGTTAATGTTTTAAAAATCTCATTAGGCCTGAAGCAATATAAGCCTATTTATTTGCTAAATTTATAAATTTGGCTCCATTAATCACATATGGAATATATGCAAATAAGTCAATTTACATTTTTTATTATGTTAGAAATTGTCCACACCTTAAATGCAGTCTTACTAAAAGTAGTCACTATATGAAGTCAATCTCTATGCATATTCAACCTCTTTAAAAATGTTTTTTGAATCTCAAATTTTACAAATAGTTTTGAATTCATATTTCTTTGTTAGGCTTATTTCTTCATGGGTTTTGAACTTTATTTTTACATCTGAAAATTATCTGCTACTCAGGTAAATTAATCTTATCTGCACAATTTATGCAGAAGTAATTTTCAACATCATGGAACTTGTTTTAATTCGGGGGAATATTCTCTAATTGTTGGAGTAGAAAATATACTAGTTAGGCTTGCTTATTTGAAGTTGAACAGACAAGAATATCTCATACTGTAAGAAGGATAAAAAGCTTAGTATAAAAATGATTTTCTAAAACCAAGGAGAAATCAAAGAAATAGCGTTTTCCATAAAGAACCAAAGACAAGTCACTGAAAACTGAAGATTGGGAATAACTGACTTTTCTGTGTAGTTGGCCAAAGAATCAACAAATATAAACTAAAAATTTAGTTTGAGCAAGGGAATATTTGCTGGAGTTTGACAGCTAAAAAGTCACCAACATTGGTCTCAAAGAACTTATCATTTATGTGGAAGGCATTAATCATTATCAGTTCAAAAGTAATTATGACTCTGTAGTGTTGTTAGAATTTATAAAGAGGTAAATAAAAGGGAATACTGGCCAGTAAAATAATACCCACATATGCACATTGTTTAAAATTTTTAAAATTATTTGGGCAAATTCACGGGGAAGAAAAGATCACTAGAGCTATAAAATGTAAAGTAGTAGTTCAGTGTTTTCCAGGCATTTGTGTATTCAGATTTTCTCCTCTTTACCTTCCTCCTTCCTCAAACCACACAATATCTAATAACTGGGGCCCTCAAGTGCATTATAACTCCCACACTTTTGTTTTATAAGCATCACCTTCTTATACAACTATATTAAAGCATAATTGGTGTACAGTAAACAGTATATATTTAATGTGCAAAATTTGGCAAGTCTTAACATACCTATGAAGCTATCACCACAATCAAGATAATGAACATGTCCATCACCGGCTAAAGTTTCCCCCTGACCTGGTGTAATCCATCCTTCTCTCTGACTCCCCAACCCCAACCCCAGACAATCACTGATCTGCTTTCTGTCACAATAGATTAATTTGTATTGTTAGGGAAGAAAAGCTTTCCTTTATTCTTCAGACTCTTCTGGCTGGTCTAAGAATTAAATTGACATAAGACATGTTAACAGGAGAAAATCAAATTTAATTACTTAAGTATGGAGAATCCACATAAACATGAGAGATTCCCAAGACAGACAAATGGGTTATATATGCCATCCTGAACTAAGGAGAAGGGGTTGGGTTCTGTGACATTAAAGGGAAGGAAAGCAATTCATAGGAAGATGGAAAGGAGTAAATGGTAAACGAATGTTTATCACACCTACTTCATATTATAATATACTTATCTATGATGATAGTTTCTTTCTTAGAGCAGGTCTTGTATCTATGTCATTTTAGGGAGTTAGTGAGAAAGTGAAAGTTTCTTCCTGAGTCTTTTGGGTTTTGATTGTTTTCAGCTTGAAACAATCCACGTAACAAACTGGCAGGTCTTGGGTCAGTTTATTCTGAGCCCCAACAATATTTTTAAACATTTTGTGTAAAAGGAGTTATAAAATTTATTTCATTTTGTGTGTGTCTGGCTTACTTCAATCACCACAACTGTTTGAGTTTCATCCATGTTGTTGCTTATAGCAATGATAGGTCCTTTTGATTGCTGAGTAGATTTCATATTGTATGGTATGATAGACCACATGTTTAGCTAGTCCCTGTAGATGGAAGTTGGTTTGCAAAGAAAATTATAATTAACAGTTGCATATAAGCTTTTTGTGGATATGCTTTCATTTCTCTTGTTAGACTGTTGAATGGCTAGGCCATTATATGAGCATTATCTGCAACTTTGTAAGAAAATTTTAATCTGTCTTCCAAAATAATTGTCCTATTTTACATTCTCACCAGCACTATATGAGAGTTTCAAGCTTTACATTTTTGCAAACACTTGGATGAGGCTTTTTAATCTTAGGCGTTCTAATTAGTGGGTGGTGGTATCTGATTGTGGTTTGATTTGGGTTTTCCTAATGATAAATGATGGTGTTTACATGTGCTCTTTTGCTATCCATATATCTTCTGTAGGGAAATATGTAAATCATTTGCCTATATGGGGAGGCTATTTATATTTTCATTATTGTGTTGTAAAAGTCCCTTATATATTATAGATTCAGGTCTTCTGTAGGATTTTTTTTTTTTAGCACACATTTTCTCTCATTCTGTAGCTCCCCTTTTAATTTTTTTTTAATAGCATCATTTGAAAACATTTTGTTTGACTTCCAGTATATCCAATAGAAAAGAAATTATTTTATAGTTTGTTTGTTTTTTGTCCTAAGGGGACATTTCTAAATCCTCTATTTAGTGAGGACTTTCTGGTTGATGAGAATACAAACTATTCCCAATCCTGTGTAAACACTGACAATTGTTTGACCTGCCCTCTTCTGTCTGTGGCTCTTTGCCCAGCTTTTGGTAGTTTTCTTACACACATATGCTGACCAGTGTTCAGCTGAACAGTTGAAGGATTTTTCCGTAGACACTGTCTCCTTAACCTGGGGAGATCACTGGGTCCAGTTTGGACTCTCCCTCCATGCTTTTTGGCCTAAATATTTTCTTCAGTCCATGAACAGGGGCAATTATAGTGCCAACCCTGTTCATTTGCTTTCTTTCAGGGTCACTCTGCTAAACAGCCTATTATCAAGCCATTGAAAACCATTTTGTAAATTTTGTCCCATTTTTTAATTCTTTGAGGCCAGAGAATAAATGTACTCCGTTAGTCCATCATGGCCAGCAGCAGAGTTTATAATTGTCTTTTTATGGGTCTTTGTCCCTCAATAAAATTTGAACTCCCTGCAGGCACAATCCATATTTAGTATTCAACTAATCTCTGTTGAATAAAAGGAATGCATTTTCCCTGGATCTATGTGATTTACTTGGAAATGAGAAAGCATGTTTTTATTTTATTCTTCCATTCTAATCCCAATGTTATTTGAGTGCTAAGATGTGTAAAGAAGCTTAGGATGAAAACTAGAGTACAGGGGTGCCTGGGTGGCTCAGTTAGTTAAATATATGCCTTGAGTTTAGGTCATGATCATGGTCCTGGGATCAGGACCCCAAGCTGCTTAACTGGGAGCCTGCTTCTCTCTGCCTGAATCTCCCTCTGCTTGCTGCTGCCCTTGCTTGTGTGTTCTCTCTCTATGTGTCAAATAAATAAATAAAAAAATTTTTTTTAAGGAAAGAAAACTAGAATACAAGCCCTTTGCTCATTATTGGTTTCTTTTATTTGTTGTAGCTTTTAATTTGCTCAGTCTTGGAAATAGAGCAAGGCAAACATGCCATCTAACTTCAAGGAGCTTGAGTAACTGAATATACAAGTGGACAAGAACTAGACCATATATTAAAATACAACTCTGGGTACCTGGGTGGCTCAGTGGGTTAAGTCTCTGCCTTCCACTCAGGTCATGATCTCAGGGTCCTAGGATCGAGCCCCGCATCAGACTCTCTGCTCAGCAGAGAGCCTGCTTCCCCCTCTCTCCCTGCCTCCCTCTCTGCCTACTTGTGATCATCAAATAAATGAATAAAATCTTTAAACAAAATACAACTCTGACTTACAACCTGCATCAATAAGCTCAGAAAGACAAACCACAACCTCTGTAGCTTTTGGCCTAAAGCAGTCAGGACTTGATCAATAACTGATAGCTTCCCTAATTTTTGCATTTGCTTACAATTTAGGACTAAGCAAAGAAAGCCAAATATACTTACCTAACCAATCACATATGATGTTCTATTTCTCTTAGCTTTTCTCTCGCTTCCCTATGCCAACATCTCCAATCAAGGCATACCTGTAGCTTTCCCTTTTGTTGTTGTCATCGTAATTTTTTGGTATAAAGCTTTTCCATTCCTCCGCCTGCCTTTGAGTCTCTGCCAAATGCAAGTGATGTTGGCTGACTCCCTTGCTTTAGCAAGCTCTGAACAAATAGCCTGTGCTTGTTCTCATTTGGGTGGTCTTCATTTATTTTCACGATCTTACAGTTCAGTAGGGAAGGAAGTCCTAAACAGATCAGTACATGCGTGATAAACCATGAGGAAGAGGAACTGTACCTATAAAAGGAAATATAACCCAAGATTTTGGTGACGAGAAAAGCCATTGAATAGAAAAGTTTAAGTATTAATAAAATTAAAATTTTTTTCTACTTATTGATATTTTTGATAAGAAAAATCCTCTCATGTATTTCTATGCCCATTTATTTATTTATTTTTAAATACTTAATTATTTATTTGAGGGAGTGTGAGAACCAACAGGGTGGGGAGGGGCTTAGGGACAAACAGACTCCTTGCTGAGCAGTAAACCTGATGTGGGGCTGCATCCCAGGACTCTGAGATCATGACCTGAGCTGAAGTACAACACTTAACAGACTGATGGCCATTTATTCCTGTTATTGATTTATTTAGGCAAGAATTTTTGGCATGCTTATGTACTATGAATATTATGACATTTTTTCAAACTCCTAGACCTTGCCATATAGAATAGAAGAAAAAAAATATATTTTATTCATTATATGATATTACTTTATTTTACTCTATGCCCAATTTGCATTCTGGGAGGAAAGAAAAAATAATAACTCTTGCATACCAATCTAGTCCCAGACATAGTAGTTGGGATTATTACAACATATGAAACCTCATTTAATACTTAGAATTTTTAATTTTGTGCAGATATTTTTATCCTCATTTTTAAGTGAGGAAACTGAGACACAAAGAACTGAAATAACTTGGCTAAGGTCACACGCTAGCAAAGTGCCAAACTGCAGTAAACACAGGTCTCTCTAACTCTGGATCAAGGTGTCTCAGCCTCTGTGCTATTGAGAGTTGTTTTGGGTAATTCTTTGTTGTGCTCTCCCATATGTTGCAGGATGTTTAGTAATATTCCTGACCTCTACCCACTAGGTGCCAGTTTTACTCCCCACTCATGACAGTCAAAATGTCTCTAGGTATTGTCACATGTCCCACTGTTGGGGGGACATGCAAAAATTGTGCCCAGTGAGAACCATGTTTATAAATCAACTGTTCTACTTATTAGCTTCCCATCAGCTAACCTAATCTCTCATAATTGATCATTTCTATAATATGTTCATTCAAATCCTTGAAACACACACACACACACATTGCCCTCCCTCACCACCCACATTTCTATAAGTTCCCTAATGAAGTTAGAATTGATTCATTTTCAGCAGGGAGTTCTCTCTCAGTTTTGTTATCGTTGTCTTGGGAGTTGATGTATTTAACAAGAAGGTCGCAAAGGAAATTCTGACAAAAGAGCTGATTGTCACAGTCTTCACTTGCTTGGGAAAGAGCCTAAATTTATGATCACCTTCCTACTGATCATTCCTTTGTTTTTAGAATCTTTTAAATTATTCAAGCCACCTTGCTCTCTGTCACTTTTCCAGTGTCCTCTCCCCACTCTCCCTCCCTTCCTGTTTTTACTTCATCTCCCCATCCTCTCTTTTCTCTTTTCTTATCCCTTTATTCCCAGTCACCTTTCTTTATCTACCCACCACCCCTACTTTTCTCTCCTTTCTCCTCTCCAGGAATGCTGCATGGCACTAAAATACATAGATTTAGGAACCCTTTCTCCCTCTCTCTGGCTCTCTCAATCTCCCATTCTCTTTCTCCTTCTCTCTCTCTTCTGCCTTTGTAGCACCAATGCAGCTGTCCCATCCAGCATTTGATGCTACTCTCTTATCTTTGGCACCAGCTCACAGGCGCCACTGGGCTGAAATTGGAACCCTTCCATCTCCATCTCTTTTCTTTTGTCCTGCAATATGGTTATCCTGGAGACCACTCAGCTGCCTCCCAATATTAGAGGAGGTGACAAGAACAGGGAATAGACTCTCTGAAGCCAAAGTGAGGAGGCTGAACATCTTACAATAGTGAACACCTATTTTGTTGCTAATACTTCTTTTTTTTTTTTTTTCCTAAACACTTGCAGGGGGTATTTTGAAATGCATTTCAGCATCTCTCACTTTTCCTTCAGCAAGCCCTGGTATCTGGCAGTGTTTTTCAAGAAAGTACTTATCTTTGAAAATCAGACTGAGCTGAAATTATCTTGATTTCATTGTAAAACCTCAGACTTGAAGCAACATTTTTCCCCCAAATTCTATGGGGTGTGCCAAATATTTTTCAACTGCATAGCAAAATTGAGCTGAATAAAAGGATATGGAAAACCTGAAATAAAGCATTTCTTGTGACTAATTCAACACTGCTTTAAGCCTACCTCCTCCTTTAAAAAAACTCATTTCCTATTTAGAGTTGAATAAAAAGTATGTATCAACCCTGAACCTTGGACAAACTCTTTGATAAGAATGAATTGACTCTGATATTAGGGTTGATTACACAGCATCAAAGTACATAGATTTATTTTGGCCTGTAACATCTTAACACTGACTCAGAATTGGCTTAGATGATTTGGAGGAATAAAAAGTTAAAGTTATATACTGCTCCAGTTCCACATTAGAGTGAGAAATTCCTGTGGAGAAAAATCTAATTTTAAGCATACCATGATTTTTCTGCATAAACATGAGGAGTTAGGAACCTGAAGCTTCTTTTTAGAACACTGCTTGTACAAAAGATCTTTATCTCGTTCATTCTTGTTTGGTGTTATTCTGTGCAGGAAAAACATGTGTTACACTTAGTTCCATTTGCTTATCCCTCGATGTAGCCACCTGCAGACTGATTATTTCCTTTTAAAGCAGGAGTAAAATCTCCACTTCCCTCCCTTCTCCAGGCAGCCTCAGCAAAAAGGCAGCTCATACAATGATGTTTTGTGAGAATAGATCCCATTAACAACAACGGCAACTTAAATTTATATAGTGCCTTATCACACATACAGCAAAGCAATCCCGGCATTTTCTAAAATGGAAAGCATTTCCTTTTAGGCTTCCGAAAATTCCTTATTAAACAACAATGACAACAAAGACTAACTTGAACATGTGAACCAAAGAGGCAGAAAAAATGTGTTCTGCTTACTCTAAATTAAGGTGATACTGACTTAAAATCAAATTGTCCATTTCATTATTCTGTAAGTAGATAACCCTGGCTTGATGAGAAAGACAACTTACTGAAAGAGATTTTGTTCAAATTTAAAATACTGCTTTCCCTAGTCTAAGTGCTTAGTTAAGTGTAGCATTTCTTTAGCAGGATTTTTTAAAAGATTTTTATGTATTTATTTGGCAGAGAGAGAGACAGCGAGAGTGGAACATAAGCAGGGGGAGTCGCAGAGGGAAAAGCAGGCTTCCCGCCTAGCAGGGAGCCCAATGTGGGGCTCAATCCCAGGGTTCTAGGATCGTGACCTGAGAGAAGGCAGATGCTTAATGATTGAGCCAACCAGGTGCCCCTCTTTAGCAGGATTTTTAAGAAATTTGATGTATTGTTATGATGTGTTGTGATTTTTTTTTAGGATAAATTTAAGGTGCCATGTTGATTTTTATTTTGTGATATGTCTAAGAATTTAGATAGTTGATGCTTAGTCTTTATAGAATAATTTTCAAATTTTTTGTTTTGTGATGGCATCTAGCTGCTGTGGTTTTGGGTAATAAAATCAATGAATGTTGAAGACTTTTAGTTGCAAAATAAGTAAACTATATTAGCATATGCCTCAACAGATAATGATTAAAAATTATAAATGCTTCTATAGTAGACATATCACAATATTTTTACATGTATATCTTTGTCAATTTTTTTGTTTCTTCTTTTGATAACTATTATACCACAGGTTCACATAGGATTACACTCCTAATATCCAAAGTTAACTTTGTTTAGAAAATTTCTATAACAGGTTTATTTATGGTAAGGAGCGCGGTATTTGGAGTCAGACATATATCTGAATGTCTGACTTAGCTATTTATGATTTGTTTGACCTTGAAAAATAACTGATTCTTTTCTAAGTCTTAGGTTCTCATTCTCTAAAATATGATAAAATTGCAAGAAATAATTGAGATGTTATGTATGCAGAATTTGGTATGATTGAGATTGAAAGTAAAATGATGATGCAAGATTAAGAGAGAAAAAAGAGCCCGCTGTCTTGAAGTATAACCATTAGAAAATTAAATACTCAACCTTAGGAGTCCAGAGATTATTCATTTTAAGTTGAACAATCATTGAGGTCCAATCTAAAACATATGCAATGAAAAAAATAATGTTACAAAGAGTGAAATCAGGAGGTGGACCTGGTTTAATTCAGAGATTCAGAAGAAGTGGGGCTGGATGAGAAAATATACAAAAATTGCCATATCTTTTAGAAGTGGCCTATACTTGAGAGAAAGAGAATAAGAGACATTCAATGGCAATAGTTAAATACTACAAACTATATGGAAATATGTGAAATCTGAAAGAATTTACCTACCCAATTCTCAGTCATCCAAAACATCTTTTGATTCCCTGGAGTTTGGCCCTGGTCTCTACTTTCAGCAAATAGCTAGGCCAGTAGAAACTCCCTTTATTCAAATGATGGGGTTTTGGAATATAGGTGAGGTTTGGTGGGGTGAGGTCCAGAACTAAGGACCAAGAAAGAATTCTTGAGATGTCTTTGGTGCCAAATGATAGTTTTATTAAAGCATGGGGACAGGACCTGTGGGCAGAAAAAGCTGCTGGCCCAGATTTGTGAGGTGTAGCTGATTATATATTTGGGAGTTGGGGGAGGTAAGGAAAAGGCAGATTTCAAAAGAATTTTTGTATGTTGAAGAAGACTCACAGGGGACCTCTGGATGGCTCAGTTGGTTAAGGGCCTGCCTTCAGCTCAGATCATGATCCCAGGGTCCTAGAATTGAGTCCACATCAGTCTCCTTGCTCCTTGCTTCTCCCCCTTTCTGTCTCTCCCTGCAGTTGTGCTCTCTCTCTCTCTCTCTGACAAATAAAAAAAAAAAATCTTAAAAAAAAAAAAAAAAAAGACTCACAGGATACCAGAGGCCTTGCCATTGTCAAGGTAATGTTGTTTTTTCTTCTAGTAAGGCCTTAACAGTAAGATAGTTAGGAGCTTCCTGGAGGAACATTACACTTTGCCAGCTTCAAGTGTCTGTCAAGGGGCTGCAGAGTCTAAGGACATTAAATGTATCTACACTCGCTCCTGGAAGCTAGGCCATTGATAGAAAGGCTTTGTTCTTATACATTGCTTCGACTTATCAACTGAAGGAGACTCATGTCTTGCAGGATTGTAATCCCTATACATTAACTATTTGTTTTTCCTTGAGGGCAGCCAGGATGACTGAGGAATGACACATGGGGAGGGTTGTAGAGTGTCAGATTCTGGCTGTCCTCAAATAGCCTTCTATTCCCTCATCACAAAGATGGTTAATTTAAAAGTATTCAGTTCTAGATATATCAGAAACCAAAATGAATGGTTGTGGGAGACAAAACAAACAAACAAACAAACAACAAATGGGAAAGCAGGAAGTTGTTGCCATAGAGCTGATACATTTGTGACTGAGTGGTTTGCCAAGAATGAAGAAAAATGATTACACTAAATTTCCTTATTAGTAGAAGCACAAATAGAAGCATAAGACAAGAGATGAAAATGAAGCAAGAGTAAGCAAGCATAAAGAAATAGGGGGAAAAATCACTCCCCTCTATTTAGTTGATATTAACCCAAAATAGAATAAACATAGCTAAAAAGACACAGAGAAGCAACATGAAAGAAGGAAGCAAAAAAAAGGACTAAAAGTAAGGAAAAAGTGAAAAGATTATGTGGTAAAATAACATATGCACAATTCATTGAAGCATCTTTCACATTACTTTCGGATTGGGAATAGCCTAAATATCCATTCATATGGATGAAAGACATTACTATTAATCAGTCCAAGAAATATTATGAAGCAGAAAACAAAATTTAGAAAGCCAGTTATACACTAACAAAGAACACTTTCTTGGATATCATGGTAAATGAGATAGCAACATATTTAATATTTATATGCTGTTGGGGAGGAAAAATTTTCTTCTGTCCAGGGTTGTTTTAAGTGGGATAAGAATGAAATTTATAAGAGATAGATTAATGGGTGAAAATAAAATTTAATTTTGTACTTATACTGAATCCAACCAGACATGAAATTCCAAAGACAGGCAAAATTCAGTTTATTTGGTATCCTGAGCTTAGGAGAGGGGTAGGAGTCCAGGAATACAAAGGGGAGGGAGGCCATTAGCAGAAAGGTGAGATGAGATGTTTACAAATAATGTTTGCCCTGTAATGCAGATAAATCTCTTATGGAAAAAGGAATCTCAGTTAATAGCTCTCTTCCTGGTAGTGGTCCTCTGTCTATGTTCTTTTCAGGCTGTTGAGGGGGTGTTTTTAAAGTTTCTTCCTGAGTATTTTGAGCCTTGGTAGTTTTCACTCAAAATAACCTGCATGGCACTGTGGCCTGTCTTGTGGTGGCATGCTCTTGTTTCTACTACATACTACTACCATCTGTGTAATATGTTTATGTATGTTTGTATATTTATAAGCTTTTTTGTGTGTGTGAACATGTACAACTAGTACAAATGAGACCGATAGCACTGATTGCCTCAGAGAAGAGGGATGGGTAGATAAAAACCATGAAAGGGAGATACATGTGTTTTCCCCTTTTGAAATATTGTAGATTAAATTCAACCTAAGGAAAAGAACTTACAGAAAAGTGTTTTTGTGTACACAATTTCAAAAACTTTTAAATTTATTTGAGCTATAAGCAAAATACACTAAATATTAGTCCCACAATAACAGGATTATTTTTGCAGGCTTTCTTTATTCATTGGATATATATCCAATGAATAAAGAAATGCCCAGTGACTTGTCAATGACTAAATGGCAATTTGCCTCAAATAACCACATTTATAGGAGGTCTGACTATTTATATTATGGTACTATAACTGAGGCACTGTCTTTTATTGTACAGTCAATTTTAAACCTACTTCTAATGCCCTTGATAATACTTACCACCCTACAAATTACAGATCACCCCTAAATATAGGCATGCAGACTTGGAAATATGGAACCATTTCATGAACCTGAACATTGCGATTGTAAATGGATTGGCTCCTTAATTTCTCTTTCTTCTGTATTGCTGTTGGTATATAGATATGCAACTAATTTCTGTGCATCAGTTTTATATCCTGACCCTTTACTGAATTCCTGTATGAGTTCTAGCAGTTTTGGAGTGGAGTCTTTTGGGTTTTCCACATAAAGTATCATATGTACAAATGTACAGACCCCTACATTTGTATCTTTAGGGTAAATGCCCAGTAGTGCAATTGCTGGATCATAGGGTAGCTCTATTTTCAACTTTTTGAGGAACCTCCATGCTGTTTTCCAGAGCAGTTGCACCAGCCTGCATTCCCACCAATAGTGTAGGAGGGTTCCCCTTTCTTTGCATCCTCTCCAACATCAGTCATTTCCTAACTTGTTAATTTTAGCTATTCAGACTAGTGTGAGGTGGTATCTCATTGTGGTTTTAATTTGTATTTCACTGATGCCAAGTGATGTGGAGCACTTTTTCATGAGTCCCTTGGCCATCTGGTTGTCTTCTTTGCTGAAATGTCTGTTCATGTCCTCTGCCCATTACTTGATTGGATTATTTGTTCTTTGGGTGTTGAGTTTGATAAGTTCTTTGTAGATTTTGGATACTAGTCCTTTATCTGATATGTCATATGCGAACATTCTGTCAGTTGTCTTTTGGTTTTGTTGACTGTTTCCTTTGCTGTGCAAAAGCTTTTGATCTTGATGAAGTCCCAATAGTTCATTTTTTGCCCTTGCTTCCCTTACCTTGGCAGTGTTTCTGGGAAGAAGTTGCTGTGGCTGCACTTGAAGAGGTGTTCTCAGGGATTTTGATGGATTCCTTTTTCACATTGAAGTCTTTCATCCATTTTGAGTCTGTTTTTGTGTGTGGTATAAGGAAATGGTCCAGTTTCAGTTTTCTGCATGTGGCTGTCCAATTTTCCTAGCACCATTTGTTGAAGAGACTGTCTTTTTTCCATTGGACATTCTTTCCTGCTTTGTCGAAGACTAGTTGACCATAGAGTTGAGGGTCTATTTCTGGACTCTTTTCTGTCCCATTGATCTAAGTGTCTGTTTTTGTGCCAGTACCATACTGTCTTGATGATGACAGCTTTGTAATAGGCCTTGAAGTCTGGAATTGTGATTCCACCACCTTTGGCTTTCTTTTTCAACATTCCTTTGGCTATTCAGGGTCATTTCTTGTTCCATATAAATTTTAGGATTATTTTTTACATTTCTTTGAAAAAAAATGATGGTATTTTGATAGGGATTGAGTTAAATGTGTAGATTGTTTTAGGTAGCATAGTCATTTTCACAATTTGTTCTTCCAATCCATGAACATGGAACATTTTTCCATTTCTTTATGTCTTCCTCAATTTCTTTCATGAGTACTTTATAGTTTTCTGAGTACAGATTCTTTGGCTCTTTGGTTAGGTTTATTCCTAGGATCTTATGGTTTTTGGGTGCGATTGTAAATGGATTGACTCCTTAATTTCTCTTTCTTCTGTATTGCTGTTGGTATATAGATATGCAACTAATTTCTGTGCATCAGTTTTATATCCTGACCCTTTACTGAATTCCTGTATGAGTTCTAGCAGTTTTGGAGTGGAGTCTTTGGGTTTTCCACATAAAGTATCATATCATCAGCAAAGGGTGAGAGTTTGACTTCTTCTTTGCTGATTTGGAGACCTTTATTTCTTTTTGTTGTCTGATTGCTGAGGCTAAGACTTCTAGTACTATGTTGAATAGCAGTGGTGATAGTGGACATCCCTGCCATGTTTCTGACATGGGGAAAAGCTCTCAGTTTTTCCCCATTGAGAATGATATTTGGTTTTTCATAGATGGGTTTTTCATAGATGGCTTTGATATTGAGGTATTTACCATCTGTCCCTACACTTTGAAGAGTTGTGATCAAGAAGGGATGCTGTACTTTGTCAAATGCTTTTTCAGCATCTATTGAGAGTATCCTATGGTTCTTGTTCTTTTTTTGTATTATTATTAATGTATTGTATCACACTGATTGATTTGCAGATGTTGAACCAACCTTGCAGCCCAGGAATAAATCCTACTTGGTCGTGGTGAATAATCCTTTTAATGTACCATTGGATCGTATTAGTTAGTATTTTGGTAAGGATTTTCACATCTGCGTTTATCAAGGATATGGGTCTGTAATTCTCCTTTTTGGTGGGGTTTATGTATGGTTTTGGGATTAAGGTAAGCCTGGCCTTAAAAAATGAGTTTAGAAGTTTTCCTTCCATTTCAATTTTTGGAACAGTTTCAGGAGAATAGATATTAATTCTTCTTTGTATGTTTGGTAGAATTGCCGTGGGAAGCTGTCTGGCCCTGGGCTCTAGTTTGTTGGGAGATTTTTGATGACTGCTTTCATCTCCCTACTGGTTATGGGCCTGTTCAGGTTTTTTATTTCTTCCTTGTTCAGTTTTGGTAGTTTATACCTCTCTAGGAATGCCATCCATTTCTTCCAGATTGTCAAATTTGCTGGTGCATAGTTCCTCATAATATGTTTTTATGATTGTTTGTATTTCTTTGGTGTTGGTTGTGATCTCTCCTCTTTCATTCATGATTTTATTAATTTGGGTCCTTTCTCTTTTCTTTTTGATAAGTCTGGCCGGGGGTTTATCAATCTTATTAATTCTTTCAGAGAACCAGCTCCTAGTTTCATTGATATGTTCTACTTTTTTTTTTTTTTTTTTTTTTTTTTTTTTTTTTTTTTTTTTTTTTTTTTTTTTTTTTTTTTTTTTTTTTTTTTTTTTTTTTTTTTTTTTTTTTTTTTTTTTTTTTTTTTTTGGTTTCTATTTCATTGATTTCTGCTCTGATCTTTATTATTTCTCTTCTTCTGCTGGGTTTAGGCTTTCTTTGCTGTTCGTTCTCCAGCTCCTTTAGGTGTAGGGTTAGGTTATATACTGAAACCTTTCTTGTTTCTTGAGAAAGGCTGTATCACCACATACTTTCCTCTCAGGACCACCTTTGCTGTGTCCCAAAGATTTTGAACAGTTATGTTTTCATTTTTATTTGTTTCCATGAATTTTTTCAATTCTTCTTTAATTTCCTGGTTAGCCCATTCATTCTTTAGTAGGATGCTCGTTAGCCTCCCTGTATTTGACTTCTTTCCAACATTCCTCTTGTGATTGAATTCTAACTTCAGAGCATTGTGATCTGAAAATATGCAGGGAATGATTCCAATCTTTTGGTACCAGTTGAAACTTGATTTGTGACAACAGGATGTGATCTCTTCTGGAGAGTGTTCCATGTGTACTAGAGAAGAATGTGTATTCTGTTGCTTTAAGATGGAATGTTCTGAATATATCTGTGATATCCATCTGGCCCATTGTGTCTTCTAAGACCTTTATTTCCTTGTTGATCTTTTGCTTGGATGACCTGTCCATTTCAGTGAGGGTATTAAAGTCCCCTACTATTATTGTATTATTGTTGGTGTGTTTCTTCAATTTTGTTATTAATTGGTTTATATAGTTTCTGCTCCCATGTTAGGGGCATAGGTATTTAAAATGTTAGATCTTCTTGTTGGACAGACCCTTTAAGTATGATATAGTGTCCTTCCTCATCTCTTATTATAGTCTTTGGCTTAAAATCTAATTGATCTGATATAAGAATTGCTACCCTAGCTTTCTTTTGATGTCCATTAGCATGGTAAATTGTTTTCCACCTCCTCACTTTAAATCTGGAGGTTTCTTTGGGTCTAAAATGAGTCTCTTGTAGACAGCATATTGATGGATTTTGGTTTTTTATCCATTCTGATACCCTGTGTCTTTTAATCGGGACATCTAGCTCATTTGCATTCAGGGTAACTATTGAAAGATATGAATTTAGTGCCACTGTATTGCCTGTAAGGTGACTGTTACTCTATATTGTCTCTATTCCTTTCTGGTGTACTACTTTAAGCCTCTCTCTTTGCTTAGAGGACCCCTTTCAATATTTCCTGTAGGGCTGGTTTGGTGTTTGCAAATTCTTTTAATTTTTGTTTGTCCTGGAAGCTTTTTATCTCTCCTTCTATTTTCAATGATAGCCTAGCTGGATATAGTATTCTTGGCTGCATATTTTTTTCATTTAGTGCTCTGAATATATCACACCAGTTCTTTCTGGCCTGTTGGGTCTCTGTGGATAAGTCTGATGCCAATCTAATATTTATACCATTGTGTGTTACATACTTCTTGTCCCAAGCTGCTTTCAGGATTTTCTCTTTGTCACTAAGACTTGTAAGTTTTACTATTAGATGATGGGGTATAGACACATTTTTATTGATTTTGAGGGGGTTCTTTGTGTCTCCTGGATTTTGATGCTTGTTCCCTTTGCCATATTAGGAAAATTCTCTACAATAATTTGCTCCAGTATACCTTCTGCCCGTGTCTCACTTTCTTTTTCTTCTGGAATCCCAATTATTCTAATATTGTTTCATCTTATGGTATCTCTTATCTCTTGAATTTTCCCTCATGGTCCAGTAGTTGTTTGTCTCTCTTTTGCTCAGCTTCTTTGTTCTCTGTCATTTGGTCTTCTATATCATTAATTCTCTCTTCTGCCTCATTTATCCTAGAGTAAGCGCTTCCATTTTTTATTGCACCTCATTAATAGCTTTCTTTATTTCAACTTGGTTAAATTTTAGTTCTTTTATTTCTCCAGAAAGGTATTTTATTTCTCCAGAAAAGGTTTCTCTAATATCTTCCATGCCTTTTTTGAGCCCAGTTAGCACCTTGAGAATCATCGTTCTGAACTCTAGATCTGACATATTATCAATGTCCATATTGATTAGGTCCCTAGCCTTCAGTAGTGCCTCTTCTTTTTTTTCATGGTGAGTTTTTCCGCCTTGTCATTTTATCCAGATAAGAATATATGAATGAGAGAATAAAATACTGAAAGGGTAGCAAAGAGGAAAAGAAATAAAAAAAAAAATGTATGAAGATACATATATATATATATGTGTATATATATATATATATATATATATTAGACTAGTGATTAGAACAGAGCCACCCACTTGATTTGGGGTATATTTTGGCCTCTTAAAAGAAATTAACTCCCAAAATTTTAAAGAAAGAAAAACTTATACACACACACACACACACACAAATAAGGGTAAACACGATGAAGGAATGGAATATGACTGTAAAATGAAAATTTAAAAAAAGTCTAAAAAAGGAATTGATAAGATAAACTGGTTGGAAAAAGAAAAAAAAAAAAGAGAGGGAATGTGGCTGGGCTCGAGAGTAGAACAAAGCCATGTGCTAGATTAGGGTATATTTTGATCTATTAGAAGAAATTGTATCCCAAAATTTTTTAGGAAAAAAAAAAAAAACTAGAGGTATAGAAAAAATAAGGTTAAATACAATGAAGGGATAAAATATGACTATAACAATGAAGGTTCAAAAAGATCTTTTTTTAAAGAAAGGTGTTGTTAAGATAAACTAGTTAAAAATGCTAAAAGAGGAAAGAGGAAAAGTTAAAAAAATAGAATAAGAAAAAATAAAATTAAAAAGAATAAGAAAAAAATAAAAATAAAATTGAAATATTTAACTTTGCAAGATTAAAGGATCACGGGGAAAAAGCCATGAATTCTATGTGTTGCTTTCCCCTAGCTCTGAGTTTGGCTGTTCTTGAATGGTGAACTTGGTCTAGGCTGGATGTTCTTGCTGATCTTCTGTGGGAGGGGCCTTTTGCAGTGATTCTCAAATGTCTTTCCTCGAGGCAGAATTGCACCACCCTTGCCAGGGACCAGGCTAAGTAATCTGCTTAGGTTCGTTTTCCGAGCTTTTGTTCCCTGAATGCTTTCTGTATAGCTTTGGAGGAGGGAATGAAAATGGCAGCCTCCCAACCTCTGGCTAAGAGGAGCCACTCTTCAGTGCACCCTCAGAGGAAAGCAGTCAATCATTCAGGTCTCTCTGGTCTCCAGCCACACTCCGAGCTCATCTGGCTTGTGACTGAGCATTTCTATCTCTGGCGTTCAGCCCCGTTTGGAGTCTCCAAACGCAGCAGATTCCTGCCATGCTGCTCTTCCTGTAGCAGGAAGGTGAGTCTCCCTGGATCTGCCACTTGTGGGGTCCCTGCTCGAAGAACAGTAGCCCGATTGTGCCTTGGATCATGGTTTAAGGTAACTCCGATCTGAAGGCTCACTCTTTGGCTCCATCTCTGCTGCCGGCTTCCCTTCTCTGATACCTGGTAGCTCTGCCACATTCAGATAGCCCCAATCTTTCTGCGACGCTGCAGAACCTGAGAGCACACTGTCCCTGCAAGGGCTCCACCCCTGCTTAGCCTCTGGAGTAATGTCCCTCAGTGAAGCAGACTTCTAAAAGTTCTGATTTGGGGCTCCACTTGCTGGGATCCGGCCCCTTCCCCCACGGTTTATCCTTCCATCACTTTGGATTCACTTCTCTACACATCCTATCTTTCAGAAAGTGGTTGCTTTTCTGTTCCTAGAATTGCTGCTCTTCTTCTCTTCAATCTCCTGTTGAGTTTGTAGGTGTTTGGAATGGCTTGATACCTACCTAGCTGACCTCCTGGGATCTGATGTCATTTCAGTCTGCTACTCCTCTGCCATCTTGCCTCTCTCCCTGGAAACATCTGTTTCTTTTTACTGCTTTCTTTCTTAAATTATGTTCCTTTACTGTGTCTGGAAGATCCTCTTCTTCATTAACATTTTTGCTTCAAATTAAAAAAAAAAACATAATAAATTTACTCATATTCTAAAACTGACTCTTTTATCTAACCATTCCCTCTTAATATTAAGCTTGAAACTTTTCAAGAGTTCCACACTTTCTACCTATACATTTTCCCTTCCTTTTAGTATAAAATCACTCCAGTCTCACTTCAAGCCTAATATTGTTGCAGAAACTGCTGGTTCTAAAGGTGAACTTGTCTATCCTAACTTTCTTGCCCATTTTTAACATCATTAACCTCTCTCAAATTTATTTTCTTTTGTTGGTTCTGCACACTACTCCTGATCCTTTTTCTAATTCTGTCTATACTATCTCAACACTTTGATTATTCCTTCTTTCCTTCTCCTTAAATATTCATAGTCTCAATTCCCATATTTTCTCCTTCTCGTTCCTACCTCTGTACATTTTCTGGGTGAATTTTTCTGCTCGCAGTGTTTGCTACTATATGCTTGAAGGTTAAATGAACCACTAAAGCCTTCTACCTCAAATTCTCATATAAAACCGCTTGTCTTCAGTCTTGTTCTGCCCCTTGTTTTACCATCATTCATACTGGTTAATCAAGTTATGAATTTTCTATCTTCTAAAGGTTTCTAGAATCTCTTTTCTTCTCAAAACTCAAGTATTCATTGTCCAAATCCAGAACCTTTCATCCTTTACCTAAACAGTGATCACATATGAATTGGAGTTTCACCTTCAATCAACTATGAATTGATTTCTGATTTTGCCATTTCTAGTCTTTCCATTGTATCTTTCATTTTGTCAGCAAATACAACTTTCACACCCCCAAGTTCATCCTGTTACTTCTTTTCATTAACTATTTTATTATCTCATTATGTTTGTAGGTTTATGGTTAAAGGCCTTAATTGTGTGTATAGAACCTCCATAATTTGAATCCAGATTGTCTTACTTGCATTACTTTTGATAATTCTTCTTAAAAGTCCTAGTTTGACTGAAGTTTTGGAACTTCCCCAAATATACATTTCCTTAAAGAAGCTTCTTAAAGCACTGTACTTCTTTTCTGACGAGCTAAATATCACCAAAACTTCCAAATTAGGTTTAGTTATTATACCCTTCATGATGCTATCTCTAATTTCTTCAAGTTGTTATAATCTTTATTATTCAACATTAGTTATTAGAGTATTTATATTTTTTCAGAACTAGACAATTTCTTATATTTTACTGATTTTTGATCCATGTGTTTGCTTCCCACACTTTAATGCAGGCTCTTCTAACAGCATGAGGTATGCCTTAGCCATTTTACAGTCTCAGTGCATAGCTTATAGCCAAACACATGAAAAACCCTCTAGAAATGTTTTTTGAATTAGTGAATAATGTTCTATTAATATGAAAAATTTTTCACATTTTGCAATGTAATTTTATAAATACTATCTCATTTGACTTCATTACTTTTGAAACTTTAAATATTATACGTTTTAAACATAGTGAAGAGAGTTTTTAAGGTGGTAGCACTACTGAAGAAAAATAAAACAAAACTTCTATGAATTAGGAAAAAAGAATTCAATGACGGAAGTTAAAACTTGATGGATAGAAGGAACCTCAACTTCCATCCATGAAGGAATATCTCGTTCTGGATTTGTCTTCCTGTGAAGGAAGGAAGGAAGGGAGAGAAGGAAGGATGGTAAGAGGGAGGAAGAGGGAAAGAGGGAAAAAGGAAAGAGGGAGGTGAGAGGAAAGAAAGAAAAGATATTTGACTCAACCGTATTGTCAGATATCAAATCTCATAGAAACTCAATAAACTTGAATTTTCTTTTTTTTTTTTTAAACTTGAATTTTCATGTCACAGTAAAGGAAAAGATAGAGCTAAGCAGTGAAGTGAGTCCATAAATTAGCATCTTTGACTGAGTAGCTTAATTGAATGCCTTTTGGCTTAGGATTGCTTACAAGGCTGTAATCAAGGTGTTAGATGGGGCTATAGTAACCTTAAATTGCTTCTAGGGAGAGTATGCTTCCAGGATCATTCATATGGCTATTAGAAGGCTTTAGGTCCTCACTGGATGTTGCCTGAAGACCTAAGTTCTATACCATGTGGTCTTCTCTCTACGAAAGTCCTCAAAATGACATTTTTCTTTCCCCAGAGTGAGGGTTCCAAAACAGAGTAAGGGAAAACCAGAATGAGAGTGAGAGAGAAATGGAAACTAGTCTTTTAGCAGTCTAATTCGGGGATACTTTTTCTTACTAGGCTTACACTTTTTTTTTTTCAGAAAATTTCAAGTAACTGAAAACTTCCATGTCGTATTCAATGCTTTAGTGTAATTTAAGAATAAATTTGTTGGTGGATTTTTATGAGATTTTACTTCAAATACATTAGCACTGATCATAAATCTGTTATCTCCTAAATTTGATTCTACATTAAACTGTAGGCATTGCAGGATTTTCTCTGCTTTTAGTGCATAAGATTCTTGGTCATGCCACTTTGAAGAATGAAGAGGTAGACCAGGTGAAGAGTGGTGGGCAGCAAAGCAAAGTTTATTGAACAACTGTATAAAGCTTCTGGAGAAGGAGGGGGGCTGCCCAAGAGGGTTGCTCCTGGATTTTCTAAGTTTATGGGTTTTTATGAACTCTTTTGCAGAACTATCAGAGCTACCTTAAGCAATCAGGGTGTGCTGAGTCCTGCAAATCAAGGCTTTGGTCACATCTCTGTTTCCCTGTTAGGTTCCTGTCAATATGCTGATGATCTTTTTTACTGACCTCTGAGGCTTGTGTCTTAACTGCCCCTTGCCGGTGATATTGACAAATGCTTTGTGGTTAATTGCCTTATTTTAGGACATTTTGCAGAAGTGATTTCTGCAAAGGCTGCAAAGAAAAATTCTAGTGGGGTCTTGTCTAAGCTGCAAAACAGGATGTTAGCCCTGTTTTGTCTTAGGTGGCTTCACTCCATATTTCCTTGCTGGGGACCCTGGTCCTAACTACTTCATTGTCATTGGTATATGACTAAATATTTTCTTAGACTTTTTGAAACTCTCACACTGCATCATATAATTCAGCACTTGAAAAGAGCCTTTGTTGTATTGTCATTGTTTTCTTTATATATTTTATCTCCTGCCAAATTGCATGTTCTTGGTAATAGAGTACACATTTTGCTATATTCCTTTACATGTATACCCACCCCTTCCCAATCCTGGCCAAGCTCCATATAACTCAGTATTGACAAAATATTAGGCATTCAACAAGTATATCTATATTATGGCTTGAGGCTGTTTATAAAAAAAAAATAATGCAGTAAAAATGGTCCAGAAGGGAAAAACAAGTAGAAAACCCTGGCAAGGTCAAATCTCTGAGGGAAAGAAGAGGGAGTTTATCCCAGAGCATGATGAAAAGAAGAGGAAAGAGAGTGGGGGTGGTGGCTGTCTCTGAGCCAAGCCCCAGCAGCCAGCGCTCTTGGAAAGCCTGAATCACCAGCCTCATGGAACCTAAATTAAACATTTGGTAATATATAATTCTCTTCATTTTATCTAATTTTATTCGGGTATTAAGTAAATCAGATGTGGGCAAACCTTTTGCCAAATTAGTAAGTAGCTTTCGAATAACAAGAAAAATGATCATTTGTAATAGTCATTGAATCTTGTTAACACGAATTATAGAGAATGAAGGCCTACAGCAGGGTTTATTAAAATTTTAAGTTTTTTGACAATTGCAGCAAGGATTTGGCTATGGAGATGTTGGAGAAGTAAGACAAAACGGAAAGTTACAACTTTGCAAATTAACTTGGTTAATCACATGAATGAGGGAAAAGAATAGGGATCCAAATATTTTCTTATGTTTAATAAAAGATTTGTAAAACGATCGAGCCAGTACCTTGGAGCATTTTTGGGCATATGGCATTTCCATCTTAAAACCAAGTGGTTAGAAATGCTCACAATTTGAAAAATATTTATTGTTTCAAAAATTGGTGAGTGAGCCAAAATTATCATTGTAGTTCTGAAAATTTGGTAAGTATTAAAGGTATATTTATAGTTACGATTTTATATTTATTTTTTGCAGGTACATGGCCATCATAGACAGTTGGATTTTTTGTTGTGCTCAATTAGATTTGCAACTTCCCAGTTGAGTAAACAACTAATTCTCCCAACACTGCTTACAGTGTGTTGAAGGCACTGCTCTTGCCTATTCAGCATCTCTTTTAATTTGCAAGCAGTCCCATAAATCTTTCCTGGCTTTTAGGGACATAAAGACTTCTATGATGAAGTGGCCAGCATGGGGGCTTAACAAGCTGAAGGCTAGCTTTTTCCCTCCGTGCATCCTAGGGACCAGTGTCTTATTCCTGGCAAAGTAGATCAGATTTTGAATTCCATCCAGGGTAATTAGCACGGTTTAGGATCTCAATACACAAGCAGAATGGTCAGCATTAGCAAAGATGTCTTGTGAATGTTTTCTGAGTGGTAGAAAAGAAAAAGGAAGGGCCAGCTGCAGCAGGTCTTTGGGATTCTAATGAAAGTGACGCATTAAATACAATTCTACCTTGGGGAGGGTTGTATTTATGGACACTCTAAGCTTTGAGGCAATGTCTTTATTGTCTGTTTTTCAAATGCATTCTGAAAAATAGAACTAGAGAGAAAGCAGGGGTGTCCCTAAAAGTCCCTAGAAAGCAAATTCCCCTGGGGAAAGTTACATTCCCTAAAATACAAGTACCACAAAAAATAACTTTTTTCTAGTTTTAGAAAGAGCAATCATCCCAGCAGTCATTTAGCTTACTGCACAATGAAAACGCAACATCTGTCCTAAAGTAGAGATGGAACTAAAATGGCTGGATGTTTGACACATTCGTAAACCACCTTTCAGAAAAGTTGCATTGTCTAGATTTTGAACCAGTGTTTTAGAAAGTTGGCAAATATGGTGAATAATTTGGAATTCTTTAGGGAAACCTGAGATCTATGATAATAGTTAGCATTCTAGGCCTTAGGCCTCATGTTACTTCATTGGTTTTCTACCACCATTTTCTCTAAGACAGATAAATCAAAGTTGTGTGTGTCACTTTTTTAATACTTTGGATTTTTTTGAGCAGTTTTAGGTTCATACCAGATTTGAGTAGGAAGTACAGAGATTTCCCATGTACTCCTTGCCTCCACATATGCACTATCAGGTTTTGACAATTAGGAACAAAGCTGCAAGAAACATTTATGTGCAGGTTTTCTTGTGGACATGAGTTTTCAACATTTTGGAGTAAATAACCAAGGAGTGCAATTTCTGGATTATTACGTAAGAAAAGGTTTAGCTTTGCAAGAAACTGCTGAACTATCTTCCAGAGTGACTGTACTATTTTGCATTTTTCAGCAATGAATGAGGGAATTCCTGTTGCTACCATTTGGTGTTGTCAATGTTTTGGATTTTGAAATCGAGTTCCTTTGATCAACTCAGTCAAAATAACACTTTTGCATATGTTCTAATATATATAGTAATATGTAACTATAGTAATATGATATAACACATTATATATGTTCAAATATGCATACATATGCATGTGTGTATTATGTGTATACTGTGCCTTTAAATTACATTTTCATTTGAATATTTAGCCATATAAAAAAGACAAAAGGTTATATTGTCATTTATATAAAGAGCAAGATAATGCTCTTTATATAAATATATAAATATATAAATAGAATGCACATTTAAGATAGAGAAACTGGTAGCTCTCAGGTATGGGACCATTTGTATTTGTATTTGACAATAGGTAACATACAGTGGACATCGCTAACAAAACCGTGACTAAGCAGGTATCTGATATGAAGCTGTAAATCATGCTTTTTACTAACCCTTTTGCATTGCTTATTTTCTTTCAAAAAAGTATTTGATAGTTGCTCCAAATTATTAGTTTGAATGAGGAGAAGCAGGACAAATTCTCTTGGTATGTTTTTGGTTATTACTATCTATTTCTAATTAACCTCTTGGCCAAGTAGTGGGAGTTACTGATCCATGTAGTAAAGATGAGAAAAATGTCAGTCAGTCTATCAAATTAAAAAATATGCACCAAAAACTAATTTCCAATGAAAGCCACAGCAGGTCACACATTTTGTTTTTCAAACTCCTGGTAATGGTTATTTCTACCATTTTGCTCTTTTATAAACAGAGGTATATAAAAAAAAAATCCCACATGTTAAGGTAAGATAGTTGTCTGGGTCATTCTTTTATGATTCTAAATGAAAATTAAACCCCAATTACAGAGACATAAAAAGAATTTGCTGAAGAATAAAGGTAATAAACTCAAGGACAAGGTTCCTATTTTTAGCTCGAATTACACTGTTTTCATTGAAGTAGTCAGTCAGAGATGGTGTGCTTCTGTGAGAGTGTGTGTGTGTGCATGTGCTCATGTGTACTGCACCTAGCAATAGTCCAGTATACACAACCATTTTTGGAAAGGTAGCAGAAGCCATCAAAGCCATAGGTGCAATTACTTTGATTCTGAAATGTTTTACACAAAAGTTCAACGAATTTCCCCATAATTGTGAATTATGAATGATGTTCTATAGTAATGCATGTCTGACCTGCATTATCCTAAACATGAAAAAGAACTAATAAAGACATGCTTAGATTTAAACTCAGATAAATATTCAAAATTCAAAAAAACGATTTCCCTTACAATGCCTGGGGCTAACAATGAGATTATTTTGTTAATGATAAATAATTTCAAATATAATATGGGTGTATATATACATCAGCCTTATGTCTCTTTTTAGATATTACACACACACACACACACCTAAAAGAATCTCTTACATCTCATCGATTACCATATTATTTACATATGGTAATGTTACCGATCTTTTGATTCTTTTCTTTTCTTTTTTTTTTTTTTCTTTTTTAAGTAATATCTGTGCCCATAGTGGGGCTTGAACTCATCATCCCAAGATCAAAGGCAACATGCTCCACTAAGCATGTGGCATTTGGTTATTTTCTTACTAATCACCAGTGTATGTTTTTGTTTTTAAAGTGTTTATTCCTGAGAAGTAAAATATGTATGCTGAAGAGAATTAGGTAGCACTAATAAGTAAGCAAAACAAAGATAATAAACATCAAAAAACTTCCAAAGATACCCACCATTAAAATGTTACTAATTGGGGCACCTGGGTGGCTCAGTGGGTTAAGCCGCTGCCTTCGGCTCAGGTCATGATCTCAGGGTCCTGGGATCGAGTCCCACATCCGGCTCTCTGCTCAGCAGGGAGCCTGTTTCCTTCTCTCTCTCTCTCTCTCTCTCTTCCTGCCTTTCTGCCTACTTGTGATCTCTCTCTGTTGAATAAATAAATAAAATCTTTATTAAAAAATGTTACTAATTTATAGAAGAGATGTAGAGTTTTTGTTTGGAGTCAGAAATCTGGATCTAAAACCTGTTCAACAGCTTATAAGCTCCATTACTCTTGATCAATTTGCCTTACTAAGCTAAGGCTCCCTTTTATCATCTGCACAATGCAAATGATAATCAGCATTTTTTTTTGTATGAAGATAAAAATGAGAAAATGTAGTTCCTGCTATTAACTGTTGCTATTATTAACTTTTACTACTATTTGTTCTAGATGTAACAATTCATTTATACCTATACACTTCCTTTATGAAAAATACCATACTTTTTAATATACTTTTTGATAACATTTCATTTTCATTTAATTGTATATTTTGAAAATTTTCATGCCAAAAGAAGTGGTATAGTGACACTTTTTTTAAGTGACTGTAGTAAATGCTTCTTCGACTAAATGTTCTATCGTTTAGTTAGCAAATACATTATTTTGAACACTTATTCCTAACATTCCCTTTATTAAATTATACTCTAATAAATATTGTCCTAGCCAAACCTTTGAGTAAAATCTTAATTATCTATAAGAATTATATTTGACAAACATGTTTTTATAATTGATAGCTATTTCAACATACCTCCTAGAAATATTATACCAATTTACATCACACATTCCAGCTGTATAAGAATACCCAGTAACATCTGTTACAACCATAAGAATGGGATATTTGGACGATGATCTAGCTACTTCAAATCTAAAGAGTTTCTATAATTTCTTATGTGTCATTGTCCTTGGAATCATAGAATTTAAGAATTTGGATGTAAGATAAACTTTTTGAAAAAGTTTTTATTTATTTATTCATGAGAGAGACAAAGAGAGGGAGAGACAGAGAGGGAGAAGGGGAAACAGGCTCCCTACTGAGCAGGAGGCCCAATGAGGGACTCAGTCCCAGGACTCTGGGATCATGACATGAGCTGAAGGCAGACACTTAACCAACTGAAAAACCCAGGCATCCCTAAGATAAACTTTAAAAAGTTCATTGCCCCCTTTATGGTAAAGGAGAAAGAGATCAGTTAAGATTTTGATTTTTTTTTGTTCCAATTTTCTAGCACTCTAGTTAATGTCCTCTGTGATTTGTTTAGTTTTGTTGTTTCTTGTATCTTTATTGTTTCAATGCTTTGAACATTGATGATGCTCTTTAAAGATTTTATTTTATTAGTTTGACAGAAGAGATCACAAGTAGGCAGAGAGACAGGCAGAGAGAAAGGGGGAAGCAGGCTCCCTGCTGAGCAGAGAGCCCGATGTGGGGCTCGATCCCAGGACCCTGGGATCATGACCTGAGCCGAAGGCAGAGGCTTTAACCCACTGAGCCACCCAGGCACCCTGATGATGCTCTTTAAATATTAAACTATTAATTATTTCATACTTCTTACCAGAAACATTGCCTCATATTGTTTGATTAGAAAGAGATTTTTTGGGGTATCATAAACATATGGTCATATCTTCTTATGAGTAGATTTATTTCTTATTATGATTTTTTATTAGAAGCCTATCTTAGTTAACATTCTGTCAAATCCATAGTGGAGGCTTAGCAGATTTGGCCAAACTATTGGCTGATGTCTGAAGATGGATCATGTCACATTTGTTCTTGGGGCACATCAGAATTCAGAAAATGTATATGAATCCTTGCATTTGAGGTAGAAAATTAATTCAACTATCAGCAATATATTCATAAAACAACATATTTGTGGGGAAAGGAAATGTCGTAATTTTATCACTATTGGTTTTTAGCTGCTGAAAAGTTACAGATACGGTAAAGGGACAGAAGAATTAAATCAGTGATTAGGGATAAAAATAGCACATCTGTAGGCCTTTAGAGAACCAGTTGAATTATTATATGGTGTTTAATCAACCTTATTTTTTAAAAAAAATCTCTCATTATTTAGTCAACATATTCCTGGATGTTTTCTATCATCTTTTTCAGATATTATCTTATCTGTCTTCTCAATTATATCCTTTCCTGACTTCTCATAGATTTTATACTTCAATATACAATATTTCTCCTTAATCTTTACTTTCCTTTGGTCTACTATTCTTGCTACAATCACGCAAACATGTGTAAATCTGTCATCTACAAAAAAAGATGAAACAAATATCCTTAACATTTTCACAATGTTTCATATTATAGATATTATTATCATTACCATTTTATCTAAGATTCAGAGATAGTGAGGGTCTGTCCAGGTCAAAAGAAACATCACTGACATTGAAACTCTGGACTGTAGGATTGCAAAGACAATGTTTTTTTTTGTTTTTTTTTTTACTTTATTTATTTATTTTTTATTTCATTTCTTTTCAGCGTAACAGAATTCATAGTTTTACAACACACCCAGTGCTCCATGCAATGTGTGCCCTCCGTAATACCCACCACCTGGCTCAACCAACCTCCCACCCCCCACCCCTTCAAAACACTCAGGTTGTTTTTCAGAGTCCATAGTCTCTCATGGTTCATCTCCCCCCCAATTTCCCTCAAATCTCTTCTTCTCTCCATCTCCCCACATCCTCCGTGTTATTTGTTATGCTCCACAAATAAGTGAAACCATATGATAATTGACTCTCTCTGCTTGACTTATTTCACTCAGCATAATCTCTTCCAGTCCCGTCCATGTTGCTACAAAAGTTAGGTATTCATCCTTTCTGATGGAGGCATAATACTCCATAGTGTATATGGACCACATCTTCCTTATCCATTCGTCCGTGGAAGGGCATCTTGGTTCTTTCCACAGTTTGGCGACCGTGGCCATTGCTGCTATAAACATTGGGGTACAGATGGCCCTTCTTTTCACCACATCTGTATCTTTGGGGTAAATACCCAGTAGCG
>PISX010019365.1:0-38323 GCA_004024625.1 Mellivora capensis | reverse complement strand
GTCTGTACTGTCATTTGCAAATATCTTCTCCCATTCCGTGGGTTGCCTCTTTGTTTTGTTGACTGTCTCCTTTGCTGTGCAGAAGCTTTTGATCTTGATGAAGTCCCAAAAGTTCATTTTTGCTTTTGTTTCCTTTGCCTTTGGAGACATATCTTGAAAGAAGTTGCTGTGGCTGATATCACAGAGGTTACTGCCTATGTTCTCCTCTAGGATTCTGATGCATTCCTGTCTCACATGGAGGTCCTTTATCCATTTCGAGTTTATCTTTGTGTACGGTGTAAGAGAATGGTCGAGTTTCATTCTTCTACATATAGCTGTCCAGTTTTCCCAGCACCATTTATTGAAGAGTCAGTCTGACTTCTAATGCTTAGCATAGAATAGAGCTTTGCATAACTTTCACCTCTTCTCAGTCTTGTTCCCCTGGCCAATCAGTCTAACTTCTAATATGTAACATAAAATAAAGCTTTAAATAACTTTCACTTTGTCTCAGTCTCGTTTTGTTTAATAATAGACCTAACAATCTAATTATTAGTTAATAGTGCCATGAAAAAAAAAATAGGGGGTGCCTGAATGGCTCAGTCAATTAAGTGTCTGCCTTTGGGTCAGATCATGATCCCAGGGTCCTGGCAGGTCCCCCCATCTGGCTCCCTGCTCAGTCAGGAGTCTCTTCACCCTCTGCCTCTCCCCCTGCTCATACTCACTCTCTCTCTTTCAAATAAATAAGTAAAATCCTTTAAAAAAATAAAAACTTTGCTGAATAACCGTTTTGACCAGTGTATATCTCTTGATGTTATGAATCTTTTTGCTCATGCCTTATATGAAGAATAAGTGAATTATTGAGGCTTAGTATAGAGGGGAAAGTCTCCCATAATCTCTGGCCAAAATTCTCTAAAATAATAATCATACATTTTTATTAGTCAAATGCAGATAAAAAGGCAAAATTTTCAAACTACAGCAAAATTCTTCAATGGTCTTCTCTTTCCTCTCCTTAACAGTTTTATTACCTTACAGAAGCTTTTCTCATATCTTTCCAGGAAGAACATCTTAATGAATAGTAAAATAGGACAGGAAATTTTTAGAAGGACAGAGTCACAAGTGAATAGACTTTAAAAGTTCTTCCTCACCTTTAGTTTTCTTCCAGATTCTTCTACTGTAAAATTCTCAAGCACCTGACTCATTAATACTACCTACGCTTGCACCTTATCATCTGTATTCCCTATGTTATCCAAAACAAAAGATTCAGAAACAGTTCTAGACTTCAAGTTATTCTTTTCCCCATTATAACTAATTTTTCCCTCTCTTTCCTATATCTCCTCCCAAGCCCTTGGAAGTGTTGACTCTCAGTGACAATGCTGATTTTTCTATTTAGACATTGTTTGTTGAACTGTCTGGCTATGAAGCTACATTGACGTATATTAATAAAGTTGTAGGAATTTAGAGATTTAGTAGGTGGAACAATGTGGTGTCTCACCTGTACAGAGCCCCCTGCCCCATAGCACAATGAGGCTTACTCCTGAGAAAGAGTGCCAAGGGACAGGAGGGAGTTTGAGAGCCTGTAGCAGGATAACCTAGGGAAATATTAACCTGTTTTTATTCCCCTATATGTTCCCTTTCATCTCACTTCAGGCAAGGAGGCAAGTCTTTAGCATTTCCTCTCCTGAGTAATTTTTATTTATTTTAATTTTTTAAAATATTTCATTTATTAAAGAGAGAGCACATGTGCATGTGAGCAGAAGGGAGGAGGGAGAGAAACAGGCAGATTCCATGCTGAGTGCAGAGCCCAACTTGGGGCTCCATTCCAAGACCCCGAGATCACAACCTGAGCCAAAACAAGAGTTAGATGCCCAACTGACTGAGCCACCAAGGTGCCCCTCCCTTTGTGAGTTTTAAAAGCAGAAAACAGAAGTCACTTTGATTAGTCTTTTGTGTATTTTCCAAACATCTAAATTACCTACAGAAAGGATGCAAAGAGCCCCAGGGGGTATAAAGACGAATTTTTTTTTAAGATTGATTGATTGATTGATTTGACAGAGAGAGATCACAAGTAGGCAGAGAGGCAGGCAGAGAGGGAGGGAGAAGTAGGCCTCCCGCTGAGCACGGAGCCCAATGCAGGGCTCGATCCCAGGACCCTGAGATGACAACCTGAGCCGAAAGCAGAGGCTTTAACCCACTGAGCCACCCAGGCACCCCAAGATGAATGCTTTTAAGAGCAAAGAGAAAAAGAGGTAAACTCAGAGGATGGGAAAGAGATAAAGATTGGTGGGTCCCAGGGTTAAGAGAGATTTACATTCGACTTCTCACCCTTTCAGAATGGAAATGCTGGACACCAAGTACAGATGGCCCATGTGTTCCCACCTACTCCTATGCCAAGCATGGCATAGATGCAGACCATGACCAGCATCCAGAGGGACCAAGACCCCAGGTCATTGGCACAACACTGAGTGGTAAAGAAGCGTCCAGCTGCATTTAAGCTAATACAAAGAAAATTAGGAAGTGTCCCGTTTTCTGCACAACCCATTTGGTACACTAAGAGTCATGTGTGGACCTCTTGTGGGGCATGACTGATACATACCTAAAGCCCACACTGATTATAGGGCTGGAATTTAAGCAATTTCATCATGAGCCCATGGTCATGACTGTTTTGTAGAACTTGTATAAAGAGATGAATATAAACTCTTGGAAAACATAACTGATGAACGAATACTGAGGGTGTGTGGTAAGTTTAAGTTTGAAAGAGTACTTCAGAATGTTTTAAAATCCCTGGCCAGATCAGTGCCTTTTTCAGGAGTAACAAAGTACAGATCACTTCTTTGTTACTGTTATCTTGGCTTTGTGGAAGTGGATTCAAGGCAGGACAGTATCAAACAACAAAAAATAAAAGTACCATTCCCAATATTGTACAACTTACTTGTATAAATTATAAACAAATAAATAAACCCTGGGCAGATACAAGGTGGTCGGGGAAGGATGCAAAGAGAACTTGCTAGTTTGCTGAGATTGAAGTTCTCTGTAATTCTCAGGAAAATAATCTAGAAAGATTTTAAGGTCTCTGATTTATTTTTCTTTTAAGTTCTCAAAAAAAAAAAAAATTAAAATTCTCCCTGGAGAGGGAGAGGCATACAGCAGCCAGGAGACATGCTACCTGGGGAAGGGGCCAGTGTGTTAGGACTGCAGTGGAGACAACTGTGGTGATGGACGTGAAGGTTACCAGAAACAGCATCGTCTTCCAGCATTTCCAATAAGAAAGCCCCACCCCCAAAGGAGAGACATTTGAGTCTTGTCCTGGAGAGTGAGAAATGGAGAAGGGCTCAGCTGATATGCCTCTCATGGAAGCCCTGGGGCTGTTTTGCTCACACCCTTCCCCTCTTTGCTGCCCCCCCCGCCCCGCGCGCTCTGCT
This sequence comes from Mellivora capensis, assembly GCA_004024625.1. Taxonomy (NCBI): domain Eukaryota; kingdom Metazoa; phylum Chordata; class Mammalia; order Carnivora; family Mustelidae; genus Mellivora; species Mellivora capensis. The sequence continues at coordinate 34,925 of PISX010019365.1, read as the reverse complement.
CCAGCCATACATGAGGCCTGCAACTGCATCTTCTTTACCCGGAATGCCCTCCCCAGACGTTGGTATGGCCCATTCCTGTACCTCTTCTGGGTCTTTACTCAAATAGGACCTTTGCAGCCAGGCCTTCTCTATCTCAAATTACAGTCCCAATCCTAGCACTGCCTTCTGCACTTACCCCCCCTTTGCAATATCACATATTTTATTCATTGTGTGTCTTGTCTGTCTCTTCCCTCTAGGGATTCTCTGCAAAGAAAGGCACTGTGTCTTTTGTTCAGTGCTGTCTTCAGCCTCTAAAAGTGTTTGGAACCAAGTACATGTTTAATAAATGCTGAAATGAAAAATGAGCACATACGTTTCTATGGAATAAATGCCCGAGTGGCCTGCGCTTGGGGTACTTCTGTTTTCACAGCAAATGATGTTGCAGTGGCTGTGGCTGAGCAGCTGAGTATACGGCCAGGGGGCCTGCTGACAACCAGGGAACATGCACGCCTGGTAAAAAAAAAATTAAAATTGAAAAACAAACAAACAACAAACAAACAAAACCCCCACACAAGAACAAAAAAATCATGTCTCACACCAGTCACAGGGCTGTGAAGGGGCATCTTCAATCACACGGGGTCAGAGGGCAGCAGTGGGTCCAGGCTGGGGCAGCTTGGACTTCAGCTCAGCTCTGTCCTACACAGGAGGGAGAAAGCAGGTGGACCATGGCAGGGCCCACACTCTCCAAGAGCTGTCTAGATGAGCTCTGTCCATTCCATGCTCCTCACAACAAGGGGATAGGGCAAAGCAGGGAGAAGAGGGTTGCTGCTTGCTCCTCTCCACAAATATCCACCCTCCTGTGATGCACATCTCAACCACATCAACGAACTCCATAACAAAAGGGCTGGTAAAATTCCTGTCTGGGGAGAGGAAAACCACACCACACTTTTTTATGTGTCCTGATGTACAGCTCAAAGAACAAAATAGCGTAATATATAATCCTTGTTTGCATGAAGGTTATTCTCTTGGTGTGCAAACAAGACTGAGAAATAAATCCAGCAGCATTTTTCTAACAAAAGGTCCCATACAACAGACAGAGAAGGGCTGATAATATGTTTATTCCTGGAGTCTGGCTGGCATTTGAGTTGGAATGCAGAAATTTCTTTGCAGTCTTAGTATTATTTTTATTTTTTTAAAATCAGATTTTGTATTTAATTGTAATCTGCATTGTAAAGATTTTATTTATTTGACAGACAGAGATCACAAGCAGAAAGAGAGGCAGTGGGGGGTGTGGGGAAGCAGGCTCCCTGCTGAGCAGAGAGCCTGACTCAGGGTCCATCCCAAGACCTTGGGATCATGACCTGAGCTGAAGGCAGAGGCATTAACCCACTGAGCCACCCAGGCGCCCCTGTAATCTGCATTGTAAAAAAAAATGTTCAATCACTTACCAGTAAACTGACTTAGCTTTGCTTCCCACAGCTTCCAGACAAACTGATTTGCCACCAAGTTGTGTCAAGAAATCCCACGATTTTGAATTCACCCTGACACTGCGAACCCCCAGAGGTGTAACCCTAACTAGTAAATGTGGAATTCGGATGTTAGGAAAAACATCATCTTATGCCAAAATATATGACAGAGACAACTGCTATGGCTATTCAGGAAAAGCCAAAATATTTGGAAAGATTATATGGAGTCAGATGTGAAAACAATTATTCAAACTGCTGCCAGGGATAGAAGCTGTAAGATACAGACTTTTTTTTTTTTTTTTTTGGCGGCCTATTTTTTTTTAAATGAGGAAACGAGTCATTTTTAAAACAAATATATAGCTTTTTTTTTTTTTTAATATAAATGGAAAGTACATATGCAGTAATACTGGAAATAAACATCTTTAACTCTGGGCTCTTTTTGAAAGACACAAGATGATTTTTTCAAAAGATACAAGATGCATGGATAAATCACATTCATACCTTACAATGTTAAGTAGCAAACAATTTAAATTCATAATGAACAATGACTGCTTTTCAGTAGCTTGAAATTCTAGTTATTCATTTCATAATTCTCATGAGTAAAAAAAGAAAAAGCTAATCATGTACCTTAATATTGTCATTTCTGGATTACTCAAAAGTATAAACAACTCAAGAAAAACCAGAGTCCTGTGTGTATCACAGGTATAATAAAAATAAAAAGACATTTATCAAGCATAACTAATGTATTAAAAACTGTATTTTAGGATAATGTTTCACAAATACAACTCCAACATTTCTCTTTGGTTCAGGAAATATAAGAGGTAGGTTCAAGTAAAGTAAGTGCCTATTACATCACTGGATTTTCACTAAAATGTTGGCAATTTATAACAGAAACCACTAGAAATCAAACGTGAGTTTAGGAACTAAATTAAAAAGCTACAGAACAACTGACTAATAAATATCTAAATCTTAATCACACAAATCAAGATGGTTGACTACAAAAATGTTTTAGTAAAATAAAAAATATGCTATTATGAATTTTCTATATCATAACATGTTCCTAAAACTGGGGGCAAGAGAATATGAATTATATGTTTATAACTTGGGCCTTTCATTTAAATGTAGGTACCTAATACATAATATTGATATATACTACTACTAAAATGCACTAATCTCCTAGGTTTGTGCTGTCCAAATTGAGAACTGCAGGTTAAACAAATTCAACAGTGTGGGGAAAATGAAAATATCATTCACCCATGATCAACCTACCTCATGTAATTAAGAAATGTCAGTTTACTAATAATGCACCCTAGAAGCTTTCCTGATTAAAACAGAATCTGACTCAAGTAGGAAAAAAAGGACACAGAGAGATGCTCTGAAGAAGTTGACATAAATAAGAGGGTTTTGTCTCCTGGTGCTTTTCAAAGTGATGACAGAATAAATAGAATCTTTCAAATAAGTTGCCTTGTGTTGATAATATAACAGTAATATACTGACAATCAGTGTGCCATTCCAGGAACCAAATAACAGTGCAAGGAAAATGGAAAAGGGCCCACTGAAATAAATATTATTTCATCACTCCTCCTTATACAAAAATATAAATGGACTACAGTATTTGCATGCCACTTAAGTTCTTCCTCATTCAGCTTCAAGAAAGATGAGGATAGAAGCCCTACACTTATTTGGCTGCTGTAAGATATGTTTTCATGCAATGATTTTCTATTAATGGTTCTACAAGTAAATTTTAAGAAGTCTATAAAGACATTCCAAATACATAAAACAACTCAAGTTTCAAGTTCTTCTGATCATTTTGTTTTGTAAAAAAAGACACTTAAGTATTAAGGAACTGGCATGAACTTGAACCAACCAAAATAAAGATTAGTGATTTATAATTATCACATAAAACATATTTAATTCGAGCAATACATTTTTCAGATTTAGGACTCAGGGCATAGATGTGTAGAAAGGTACTAATAAGAAAAGATAAAATACAATTTTTCTGGCCTTTTCAAAATTGTATGAGCTTATCAAAACTATGATTTTTGACATTTCTCTATATATATAAAATTGAGCCCAAATGTTTGAAATAATCATTGATATGCTCTTCCTTTTTTTTTTTTTGTGAGAAATAAAGGCCTCCTTTTGCTATAGACTTGTAATTCTAGGAGGAAAAGTCACTCCAGAGATTGTTGAAAATTTCAATAATCATGCTAAAGCAAAAAATTCAACATGTCATTTCTGGGATACTCCTAAAGTTTGCTTCATATTTTCATAAACCACATAACTGATGCCCACAGCAGGGAGCACCTTCATGAAGTTTGGAGTGATGCCTCTGTAAAGTCCTGGGATTCCTTCTTTAGAAATTATCCGTCGAAAGAGGCCAACCATGTTCATCTGTTTGTTTCCTTCTATCATGGCTAGAAAAAAAAAAGAAGAGAAAAGAAAGCAGGCTAATTTAATATTCAAGCATGCTTTGTTATTACTGTCATATATGATTCCAAATGACATGTGAGAATATAAGGAAAGGATAATATTTATTCCAAGGGGCTCAAGAAAGTATCCCTTTATGTAATTCTCCTTGCATGGCAACTGAGAGTGAGGTCCATAATTATAATAACAATGATAACAAGGTTACTTGTTGAGTGATTACCATGTGTTAGATACTGGGTTAGTTACCTTACCCACCAATTCTGTGAGGTAAGTATTATAGCCATTTTATAAATGAGGAATTGGAGGCTTAGAAAGATGGAAAAACTTGGCCTAGTCCGCTTAGCTAGTAAGGGGAGAATTGAGAGCTGATAGTCTCTCTGACTCCAAAGTTCATATACTTTCTCGAGCCCTGCATTGCCACCACCACACCTCCTCATTAATCACACACTGAAAAGAGAGTAGTTCAATCCTGGGAATTAAGGGAAGCAGGCGGAACACTCTGGGGAACTTGGGAAAATGTAGGGTGCCAGGGCGGTGCAAAAGACCTCAAGAGGCAAGAAAGGGGGAAGGGGAAGCCCGTGTTGCTGGCACAACGAAGACGGGGGCGGGGAGGGTGGCATGCAGGTGCTAGGAGACACCACTGACCTTCTACTTGGTTATTACACGGAGGGCACCCAGTGGCGGGAGGCGGAGAAATAAAGTGGGGCCAGATTACTACAGGCTTTGAAAGTCCCACCAAGAACCTTAGAGTTTATTTGGAAGACACTGGAGATTACAAAGGTTACTGCACAGGCATAAAAGGATCGGAACTTGACTTTAAAAACAACAGCCTTGGGACGCTTGGATGGCTCAGTTGGTTGGGCAGCTGCCTTCGGCTCAGGTCATGATCCCAACGTCCTGGGATCGAGTCCCACATTGGGCTCCTTGCTCTGCGTGGAGCCTGCTTCTCCCTCTGCCTCTACCTGCCACTCTGTCTGCCTGTGCTCGCTCTCTCTGACAAATAAATAAATTTAAAAAAATTTAAAAAAACACAAAAAACAAAAAAACAACAGCCTTGTGGCCCACGGGAGGACTGAAGTGGAGTTGGCGTAGGGGAGCGGAGGGACTGTCAGGTGATGCTGCCCATCAGACAGCCTGGGTTTGAAGTCTAGCTTCACTACTTACCAAATGAATAATCTTAAGGAAGTTACTTAATCTCTCTTTGCCCCAGTTACTCATCTATAAAATGCAGGATATTAGTATCAATCCCAAAGATGGCTGTGATGGTTAAATGAGAGAATACATAGTATTTGGTTACTATATTGCATTTTTCTCTCTAGCCACATGATCTTTTGGTGCCTCAAACAGTCCCCATTTCCCCTGCCTTAGTGCCTTCACATATACTTTTCCTCGGGCTAGAATGATCTTTCTTTTCCACCCCACCCATCTTTGCCCAGCTAACTCCCACCTGTCTTTCCAGGAGGAGCTTAAATGATAATGTTCTCAGGCTCCCAAGTAAGGTTAGGGATGCTTGTTCTGGGCTTCCCCTAACAAAGTGTGTTAACAAGGCTGTTTACTTGTTGATCCTGTGTTTTCTCCACTCAGCAAAGGCAGGAACATCTGTCTTGTGGACTGCTCTAACCCTAGAGTCTGGCAGAGTTTCCAGCACCTGACCCTGGGGCTCTAGAAGTAGTCATTAATTAATGAGTGATGATTTGGTTGGGGGTGGGGGTCAGTACTTGGAAGAGAGACTGGAGATAGAGCTGTAGATACCCAGGGGGAACTATTTAAAGAAATGACAGTGGGTGAGTGAGACTGGCCAGCAAAAGAGCCAAAAAGAAAAGAAATGCACTGTGGACTCTGAGAAACAAACTGAGGGGTTTAGAAGGGAGGGGGGTGGGGGGATGGGTGAGCCCAGTGGTGGGTATTAAGGAGGACATGTATTGCATGGAGCACTGGGTGTTATACGCAAACAATAAATCATGGAACGCTACATCAAAAACTAATGTAGTATGGTGACTAACAGAAAACAATTAAAAAAAAAAGAAAAGAAAGTCATAGGCTACATATTTTATTTATTTTTTAATTAATTTATTTTTTAAAAGAAGATTTTATTTATTTATTTGACAGAGATCACAAGCAGGCAGAGAGGCAGGCAGAGAGAGAGAGAGGGAAGCAGGCTCCCTGCTGAGCAGAGAGCCCGATGCGGGGCTCCATCCCAGGAATCCGGGATCATGACCCGAGCCGAAGGCAGAGGCTTTAGCCCACTGAGCCACCCAGGCGCCCCAGGCTACATATTTTAAATATCAATAAAAGCCAGCAAGTCTTAGGAAAAGAGAAAACTCAATGAGCTGGCAGAAGAGCTGGGAGGACACAGTATAATCAAAGCCAAGGGAGGGGCTCCTGGATGGCTCAGCCATCTGACTCTTGATTTCAGCTCAGGTCATCATCTCAGGGTCATGAGTTCTAGCCCCACATCAGGCTCCCTGCTCGGTACAGAGTCCACTTGGGTTTCTCTTTCCCTCTGCCTTTCCACCACTACCATATGTTCTCTCTCTCAAGTAAATAAATCAATCTTAAAAAAAAACCAAAAAACAAAACCCACCTTGAGCCTGCATGCGTGTTCTCACCAAAGCCAAGGGGTAGCTGGCCAGCTGGCCACAGGTGCTAGATAAGGCACCACACCCCAGCAGCACTACAACTCCAGGGTTTACAGAGTCTTTGGCATAATTATCCAGCCAATGGGACTTCAAGAGCTGCCAGAGAAATAGGAAAGAAGAAAAACAGTGAACAACCAACTCGACAACAGCTCTCACTCAGCATGAACACTTTCTTAGCCACTCTTGTCCTTAGGAGAGACGGGCCACATTTCTGCAAGAATAAGGGGTACACTTCGAGGAGCAGCAGTCCCTGGAGGAGGCAGCACAGCTCTGCAGGGAGCGGAAAGGTGGGGGGTGGGAGCCAGTGGGGATCCAGAACACTTGAGATTTGCACTTGTTGCTCCTTTTCTTCCAAACTAATGTTAAGATCAACAGCACTCCAAACAGAGTATCTCAAGAACATTTCTTACAGTGAGTATTAATAAAAACAATATAATTCTACTAATTGTCTCAATTTTATACTTTATACATATATTTCATTTTGTTGTTTCCCTGAGGTGGAGCTATTCTTCCAATTTTAGGAACAAGGGAAATGAGTCTCAGTGGGTTTTTTTTTTTTTTTTTAAGATTTTACTTATTTATTTGACAGAGAGAAACAGTGAGAGAGGGAACACAACAAGCAGGGGGAGTGGGAGAGGAGGAAGCAGGCCTCCTGCTGAACAAGGAGCCCGATGCAGGGCTTGAGCCCAGGACCCTGGGATCATGACCTGAACCGAAGGCAGACGCTTAACCGACTGAGCCACCCAGGCACCCCTCAGTGGAATTTTTTTTTAACAAGGGTGCAGAATCAAGGGTATTGATCTCCAGGCTGTGCCTTTGCCCCGATTAGCCTACATCCTTGTATTTTTATCAGAAGGCGATGATTGAAAGTAACTGTATAAAATATGCTAATCCACTTTTTAAATATATGATATTTTAAGTATAAGAATCTATGCTAACATGTGGGGGAAATTATTGTTATGCTAGTTCAAGCAAAGTAATATACTACCTAAAGCAATCTACAGATTCAGTGCAATCTCTACTCAAATCCTCATGGCAATTTTGTTTTTAAAGATTTTATTTATTTGCTTGACAGAGAGAGGGAACACAAGCAGGGGTTTGTGGGAGAGGAAGAAGTAGGCCTGCCGCTGAGCAGGGACCCCTTTGTGGGACTCTGGGATCATGACCTGAGCCCAAGGCAGATGCTTCACTGACTGAGCCACCCAGGTGCCACAACCCCATGACAATTTTTGAAGAAAAAGAGAAAACCACCCTAAAATTCATATGGAACCTCAAGGGACCCCACTGAGCCAAAATAATCTCAGAAAAGAAGAATAAACTCGGAGGCCTCATACTCCCTGATTTCAATAGATACTACAAAGCAGGGTGCCTGGGTGGCTCAGCCGAAAGCCTCTGCCTTGGGCTCAGGTCATGATCTCAGGGTCCTGGGATTGAGCCCCGCATTGGGCTCTCTGCTCAGCAGGGAGCCTGCTTCTCCCTCTCCTTCTGCCTGCTGCTCTGCCTATTTGTGCTCTATCAAATAAATAAATAAAATCTTTAAAAAAATAGATACCACAAAGCAACAGTAATCAGACAATGTAGTATTGCCATAAAGACAGATACACAGATCAATGGAACAAAACAGAGTCCATAAATAAAGTCTTGAATATCTGGCCTAATGATCAACAAGACGACACACTGGAAAAAGAAGTCTCTGCAGCAAATGTTGTGGGGAAAATTGAATGTTCACATGCAAAAGGATAAAGTTGGGCCTTTACCTTACACCATGTACAAAAATTAACTCAAAATGGATTAAAGACCTAAACAGAAGAGTTAATACTTTAAAACTCCTAGGAGAAAACATAGGATAAAAGCTTCCAGGCAATGAATTAGGCAATGATTTCTTGGACATCAAAAGCATAGGCAATAAAATAAAAAACAGATAAAAGAACTTCACCAACTTAAAAACGCCTGTGCAGCAAAGGAAACAATCAGCAGGGTGAAAAGGCAGTCTATGGAATGGGAGAACGTATTTGTAAACCACATATTTGATAAGGGGTTAATACCCAAAATATATAAAGAACTCCGATAACAACAATTTAAAAAATTAAAAATGGGGGCGCCTAGGTGGCTCAGTGGGTTAAGCCTCTGCCTTCGGCTCTGGTCACGATCCTGGGGTCCTGGGATCAAGCCCCACATCGGGCTCTCTGCTCAGCAGGGAGCCTGCTTCCTCCCTCTCTCTCTGCCTGCCTCTCTGCCTACTTGTGATTTCTGTCTGTCAAATAAGTAAATAAAATCTTTAAAAAAAATTAAAAATGGGCAAAGGCAACAGATATATGAAAAGAGACTCAACATCACTAATCATCGGGGAAATGCAAATCAAAACTATAATGAAATATCACCTTACACCTGTTAGAATGACTAGAATAAAAAAGACAAGAAATAGGGGCTTGTGGGTGGCTCAGTCAGGTAAGCATCTGACTCTTGATTTGGCTCAGGTCATGATCTCAGGGTTATGAGATTGAGTCCTGCATCGGGCTCCATGCTTGATGTGGAACCTGCTTAAGATTCTCTTCCTTTTCCTCTGCCCCTCTGCCTACCTCGATGGCTCATACACGAAGAGAAGAGAAGAGAAGAGAAGAGAAGAGAAGAGAAGAGAAGAGTGGAGAAAGGAGGGGAGCGGAGGGGAGGGAGGGGAGGGAAGTGGAGGGGAGAGGAGAGGAGAGGAGAGAAGAGGAGAGAAGAGAAGAGAGAAGCAAAACGAAATAGCAAGTGTTGGTGAGGAATTGGCACAAGAGGAACCTTCATGCGCTGTTGGTGGGAATGTAAACTGGCGCAGCCACTGTGGAAAACAGTGCAGAGGTTTCTCAAAAAATTAAAAGCAGGACTACCATACAATCCAGCAATTCCACTACTGGGTATTTACCCAAAGAAATGAAAACACTAATTCATAACCCTATGTTTACTGCAGCATTACTGACAATAACTAAGATATGGAAGCAACCTAAATGTCCATGGATAGATGAATGAATAAAGAAGATATGGGGTGTGTGTGTACATGCACACACACACAAAGGAATTTTACTCAGCTGTAAAACTAAGATATTGCCATTTGCAACAATATGAATGGACCTAGAGAGTACGATGAGGGTATTAAGTGAAATAAGTCTGACAAAGAAAGACACATACCATATGATTTCATTTATATGTGGAATCTAAAAAACAAAACAAATGAACAAACAAACCCCCCCCCAAAAAAAAGCAGAAGCAAACTCTTAAATACAGAAAACAAATTGATAGTTGTCAGGGGGAGGAGAAAGGAAGGGAAAAGGATGGGCAAAATGAGTGAAGGGGAATGGGAGGTACAGGCGTCCAGTTACAGAATGAATAAGTCATGGGGATGAAAGGTACTGCACAGGGGATATAGTTGATGGAACTATACACGTGTCGTATGGTGATAGATGGAAGCTACTCCTGCGGTGAGCACAGCATAACATACCAAACTGCTGAACAACTATGTTGTACACCTAAAACCAATATAACACTGCGCCTCAACTATACTTCAGTCAAAAATTGGCCAAAAATGTCATTTCTCCAAAAAAGATATATAAATGGACAACAAGCATATGAAAAGATGCTCAATCCCACATATTATAAGAGAAATACAAATCAAAAGCATAATGAGATACTGTCTCCCATCTATCAGGATGGTCACTATTAAAAAAGGTACTTTCTTCTATCAAGTGTTAGCAAGGATGTAGAGAAATTAGAATTCTTGTGTACTGTTGGGAGGATGAAATAGGGAACCAGTTTGAAATCAGTTTGACAGTTCCTCAAAAAGCTTAAAATAAATTTACCATAGGACCCAACAATTCTATGCCTCAGTATATACCCAAAGGAATTGAAAGCAGAGACTTGACCACTCATATACTCATTGCCAATATTCACTGCAGCATTATTCACCAAAGCCAAAAAACAAAAAACCCCAAAACCCAAGTTATCTACCAACAAATGAACAGATAAGCAAATTATGTAGTATATACACCAAATGAAATATTACTCGGCCAATAGGAATGAGGTTCTGACACATGCTACAACATGGACAAACCCTGAAAATATTATGCTAAATGAAATAAACCAGACAAAAAAGAACAAATACTATAAGATTCTACTTGTATGAAATAACTAGAATGGATGATTCATAGAGACAGAAAGTAAACAAGTGGTTACCAGGGGCTGGTGGGGGAAGGGAGAGTAGAGAATTATTTCAGTACAGTTAATGGAGTTTATGTTTGGAATCATGAAAAAGTATTGGAAATGGGGGCACCTGGGTGGCTCAGTCGGTTAAGCCTCAGTCACATCAGGCTCCCTGCTTGATGAGGAGCCTGCTGCTCCCCCTGCTTGTGCTAACTCAACTCTTGCTCTCAAATAAATAAATAAAATACTTTTAAAAAAAGTATTGGAAATAGATTACTATCTATTTGGATGGGACAGGACACTGTGAATGTAATTAACATCCTTGAATTTTACCCTTAAATATGGTTAAAATGGCAAATATTATGCTACATACATTTTACCACAATTTTTAAATTAAATTTTAAATTCCAAAGGCCATTGAATTGTACACTTTAAATGAGTGAAATGTATAGTGTGTAAATTATATTCTAATAAAGCTATTTGCATTCCATGTTCCACCCCTTCCCTCCACTACAGGATTATTTCCATCACAGCACAGTTCCCTACCCTGTGCCTTAGCAGCTGGCTTGTCACCCTCCCCAACCAAAACTTCAGATTTTATTATTTTATTTTATTTTTTTTAGAGACTTTATTTATTTATTTATTTGACAGAGAAAGATCACAAGCAGGCAGAGAGGCAGGTAGAGAGAGAGGAGGAAGCAGGCTCCCTGCTGGGAACCTCGATCCGGGATCCTGGGATCATGACCCGAGCCGAAAACTTCAGTTTTTTAAAGGCAAAAACCGAGACTGTTTGTCAGATTCATAAATTATTAAATGGTTTAAATGGCAGAGTTGATCCAAGATGTGCAGTCTAAGTTGTCTTTTCAGTGCCAGGGATGAATCTGTATCATCCACATCAGTCTCTTGGTTTTATGATGGCAGATTTTAACAAATCAAAGAAAATGTGCCCTCTCCCCTCAAAAAAAAAAATCTCTAGTACCATCTTCTAAGATGAACAAATATATATTATATTATAATTATATAACAATTAACAATTACATTATATAATGTGAATTTGTGCTCTTCCTTAATAAACATAATTAACAGGGAAATCTGATACAGAGCTGACCACAGGCATACGAGTCTCATACTCGAGGTACTTAAAAAAAATTGATCAAATAACACACCTCTGAATCTACTTTGAGTGACAAACTATTTCCTGGTATATATGTGCTTCTTTATATAAAGTCAAATTCTAACAATAGGAACTATTTAATTACATTTTCAGATTCAGAAGATTGCTACAGACTCACCTCATACACAGCAAGATCTATACCTGCATAAGGTATGATGCCTAATAAGTTGGGAACATAACCTTTGTAAAAAGCTCCCATGCCTTCGTGTTTCAAAATCTTCTTGGCACAATCAAATATTCCAGAATATTGTCCAGTTTTGCCTACAGCCAGCCTGGTTTTCATAACCTAGTTATAAAAGAATGTAACAAATATTATCATTTATATTAACTGAATCATCATGGAAGTCAAAGGAAGTGATTTTACAGAGAATAAATACCTAGCACATACTGTCTCTCAAATGACTGCCCAATTTGTTGAAGTGTTATCCCTCACATAGAATGTCTACGGAATTCAGGGCTAACACCAGAGCCAAGAAGATCTGTTTATTGTAAAGAGGATCTGAATGAGGGCAGAGAAAATAGCAAATAATTCATAGATGTCTTAAAATTGACTGGTGATCAATTAGATATGGAGGGTGAAGGAAATGGCAGCTTATAGGATGACCCCAGTGTTTCTAGCTTGGAACACAGAAGCAGGGCAGCAGGGAGGCAGGAAGGTGATGCTATTAACTGAGATGGAGGATGTAAGAGGAAGTATTCAGTTAGGATATTTTTTGAGGAGTGTGACTAACCATAAAAATAACCATATTAAAAAAATTAAAAAAAAAACCATATTAAGATGCTTTTAAGGAAAGCCATGTTAATAGGCATATCACAAAGGCAAGAATTAAGGGTATATTTTGCTTAGATTTTATTATTTGCTGAAAAACGCTCTGTCATATCAATAAAGATAGCCATGTCTACAATACTGTTTTTCTCTAAATCAAGAGTTGGCAAACTTTTCCTACCAAGGCGACATAGTAAATATTTTAGTCTTTGCAGGTCTAAAACTTCAGGTCTGTTGCATATTTTTAAAATCTTTTTAACCAACTTTTTAAAATGTATGAAAACATTCTTAGCTCCAGGGCTGTACAAAGTATTCCCCACGTACATGGTTAGCCGATCCCATGCTCTAATGGTATGATGCCTAGTGAGGATTACCATCACCTAATCAAATCTACTCTTAAGTTTATAGCACAGAAACTCTTTGGACAGGAATGGGTATTATAATTCTTACCAACATTGTAGCAGCCGGTATCCCCTCCCATGCTCTCAAAGGGTAGTCTGCGTGACTAACAGGGACAGCAGAAATGACAAGATTGCAGCTTCTATCTTGGATGCTGGCTAACAATTCTCTCTCCCTCTCAGATCACCGGCTTGGGGAAAACAGCTATCGTGTTGTGCGGGTACTCAAACAGCCAGTGGAGAGGGCCCCTGAGATAAGAAACTGACATCTCCAGCTACAATAGCCAGGGAGGCCCAGCAACAAACATGTGAGCAAGCTTGGAAGCAGACCCGTCCCCAGTTGAACCTTGCCATGATTGCAGCTCTGGCCCACACCTTGACTCTAGGCCTAGAAGACCCCTGATCCAGGGGCACCCCACTAAGCTACTCCCAGATTCCTGACCCATAGAAACTGTGAGATAATAAAGGCCTGTTAAACTGCTAATCTGGGGATGACCTGTTACCCAGCGATAGATCATGAACTGAACACCACCAACACAGTCAGGCTGCACAATGGTACTTACCTCCATGGGGTAAATAATAGTCTGTGCGGTTGCTCCAGCCAGTGAACCAGAGATAAATCTCTCAAAGGTTCCTACTTTTTGTCCTTCCTCAGTAAGCAATTTCTTGTACTGTATAAAGACATTTAAAAATGTCCATTAAAACCTGCTATAGACTGAGTCATGTCTCTCCCTCCCAACAAATTCTTAGGTTGAAGCTATAACCCCCACTGTGATAATATTTGGAGATGGGGGCCTCTAGGAGATAACCAGGGTTAGAGGAGGTCATGAGGGGGGCCCTGTGAAAGGATTAGTGTCCTTAAAAGAGACACCAGAAAGTTTTCTCTTTCCCATTCCTTTCCCTTCTTTCTCTTTCTATACACGTGTACTAAAGAAAGGCATATGAGCACACAGCAAGAGGGTAGCCATGTGCAAGCGCGGCAGAGAGCCTCACCAGAAACCAAACTGGTCAGCCCATTGGTCTTGGATCCCCCAGCTCCAGAACTGTGAGAAATTAATTTCTCTTGTTTAAACCACCAGTACAGTACTTTGTTAAGGCAGCCCAAGCTACATAAATACCAAAACACAAATCAACGCCTAGTAACCAGTTGACAATACAATGACTTTTTTCCAAATGTATACACTGCATTAACAATACCTAGCAGAAAAGAAAGCTCAGATGCTAAGACATTCAGTTTACTGGACAGTGGTTTTTCAACTTAGATTTCCACAGAACACAGATGTTCCACAGATGGGACCCAGTCACTCCTTTGCTAAAACACAATAATAGCATTCTTTTCCAGAAAATAGAGGGTTGATAAAGTATTCACAATTTTTGGATGTTTTCCTCATAATTTTTCTTTTCTTTAAGATTTTATTTATTTTTTTATTTGACAGAGATCAAGAGACAAAAAGAGAGAGCAGAAGCAAGGGGAGCAGCAGGCAGAGAGAGAAGCAAGCTCCCCGTTGAGCAAGAAGCCTGACATGGGACTTGATCCCAAGACCCTGAGATCATGACCTGAGCCAAAGGCAGATGCTTAACTGACTCAACCACTCAGGTGGCCCTAGTTTTTCTTTTTTTAAGATGAGTTTATTTTCACTAGTATAAATAAAATAAGTGACAAACATTAACAGAACAACTGAGAAAGACATTTCTGCAGGTAACACTTAAAATAACACATAATTATACATCCATATCAACCCCAGAGCCCACGTGGACCAGCAGTACTAAAGCAACCAACATAGCCAATCAGGCCGAGGGGAAAATCGGACCCCAACGCTGGCAACATATCAACAGACAAGGATGTTAGTAGCATGGGCTGTGGAGTCAGGGAAACCTGGGCTGGAACCCCAGAAACGCATGGTCCTGAGGAAGTGTTTCCTCATCTGTGGTAACATCTATTCTTGTAAGATTGCTGAAAGGATTAAATAAGATAAAGCATATAGGAATGCCTGGGTGGCTCAGTTGGTTAAGCGGCTGCCTTCGGCTCAGGTCATGATCCCAGCATCCTGGGATTGAGTCTCACATCGGGCTCCTTGCTCGGCAGAGAGCCTGCTTCTCCTTCTGCCTGCCACTCTGTCTGCCTATGCTCGCTCTCTCACTCTCTATCTCTCTGACAAATAAATAAATCTTTAAAAAAAAAAGATAACACATATAATACAGCATAGTGCTGAGCACATGGCGAATATTCAGTGAGCGCTATGAATATTACCATTCTCTCCTACAACTTGGAAAGAAAGGCTCTGCCCAAACACAGACTGGTCATAAACCAGGCAAACCAGACTGCTTGTTTTAGAAGGTGAGGTGAGTCTACAGAGGTAATTAACCACTGGCCCAGGAGGGAGAAGTGGATAAATCAACAGAGAGAAGCAGGTTAACGGGGTTCCCAAAGCCACCCTGAAATCCCTGTGTCTCTTCTTTTCTTTTCCATTTGTTACAACACCTATTTCAATATTTCCATTCTCTTCCAGCTTCCAACACCATTTCCTCCTCATTCTCAGGAAATGTCCTCTCTTGGCAACTCAAGGAAGAACAGAAGCCAGTAAGTAAGGATGTTTCTGCCCACCCTCCACAGAATTATACACAGCCACATGCGTCTTCTCTCTTCCCAAAGTGACAGAAGAAGAGTCTCCCATGCCACCAAAGCCAATCCTTCCCAAGGCCCCTGCATGGTACCATGTTTACCCAGCACACATACCTCCTGTGAACACCTGCTGCATTCACCAGACTCTCCCTTCCACGCTTTTCACTTCCTTGTGTTGACATGCTTCCTTCAGTAACGAGCACATTAAAATAAAACCTATCAAAACTCCCCTCTGCCTACCATCTTTCTTATCTATCACTCTCCCTCATTTCTTCTCCTTCCTTTTACTCAAGTCAAATTCCCCCCAAATGTGTCTACACTGTACAATTTTTGTTAGCCCCTGGTTTACTTTCACTCATTTCAGAATGGTTTCTCATCTCTTCACTTCCCTGGAGCCTTTATTCCAAGTTCTCCTATCTCTGGATTGATGAATCCTAAAAGATACTCTTCTTATTGTGTGTACTGCCCTGTAGCATGTGGAAACTTCACAAAACCTTCACAAAATCCTTTTTCACCCTCACTTCTAGGCCATCAGTCTCTACATTTCCTTCATCCCTCTGGCTATTCCTTCTCAGTTTCCTCTACAAGGGGCTCCTTCTTCTTCCCCCTAGAAATATTCCCAGAGTTCTTCCATTCTGTAAGTCTTCCTCAGTGATCCATTCCAACGGCTTCAACTCAAAAACCACTTCTCCGTCAGAGAGCAAAAGTCCTACTGGACGGCTACCTGTTCATGTTGTAGAGAGGTCTCAAACTCAGCATGTCATTGTACCCCAAATCTATTCCTCTTATTATATTCTCCATGTATATCGTTGCCCAAATTAGGACCCAGAGTATCATCCTTTTTTTTTTTTTTTAAGATTTTATTCATCCATCTGACAGACAAAGATCACAAGTAGGCAGAGAGGCAGGCAGAGAGAGAGGAAGAAGCAGGCTCCCCGCTGAGCAGAGAGCCCGATGCGGGGCTCAATCTCAGGACGCTGGGATCATGACCTGAGCTGAAGGCAGAGGCTTTAACCCACTGAGCCACCCAGGCACCCCCAGAGTATCATCCTTGATTCCTCCTTCTTTCTGACTTCCATATCCACTCAGTCAGTGAGTCCTGTTGATTCTATTTCCAAAATATTTCTCAGTTCATTTCCTTCTTCTCCAGTTTCTCTAGCCACCACCTTATCTTGGTGCTCATCATTTCTGACTTGGATGATTGAAATATTTCCTTAGTCTTCCTACCTCCAGTCTGGCCTTGCACTCCTCTAGTACATTCTCCATTTTTTCCAGGTTGATCTTTCTTAAATGTAAATATTCTCATTTCACTTGTCTACAGAAGATGCTTCAAGAGTCCCCTCACTCTCTTCAGGATAAAACCAAGACTCTCATTACAATTGGCTTCTGACTACCTGTTCAGCCTGCTTTCATCATTCTCTTCCCAGGAATACACTCCACTACACCAGAGCCAAATGAACCACCTTCAATCTCCTTAGTGAACAATGTTCCCCTGTGCCTGCATTTCTATCCACACGCAGCTGCTTCTGCTTGAACTACGCACCTCTCCCTTCACCTTAGTGGACCTGAGATTCAGGCCAGCTTGGGCTCAAACTCTAGCTTGGGCACCTCAGTGTTTTCACTCATTCAGTAAGGACTCAGTAGCACTGGGCTAAGTGCTGGGAATACAAACCTGAAAACAAATACTGCCTAAGGAAGCTCACAGTTTTGTTAAGGAGAGAGAGAAGTACTGAGTTCATCAGAATTTAGTGTGAAAGTGCTACAACAGAGGGAGACAAAAGGAACTGTGCCAATGAAGATGGTTTCCCGGAGGAAATTTCTTGAGTCAAGTCTTGCAGGATGTTCGCCACTATCTGACATTCATTCAACAAACACATACTGAGCACTTACCACATGCCAGGCTCCAAGTGCTGGAGTCCATGAAGAAGAAGCCAAGTCCCTGCCTTCAAGGAACTTTCACTCTAAATTCAATTCAACTTTCTAGCAATGTTAACTTACACAAAGGACTTCAACTTAAAAGTTTCCTGTCCAGATGTTAGACTAGGATGCTTTCATAAAACTTAGGTTAGCATGCAGCTTCTACTCTGAATTCAAAATGAATAAGCAAAAATGCTGTATTACCTAAAAGAGCTACTATGAAATGAATACATAGTCTTTTTAAAAAATAGGAAATGAACAATTCTAAAGTTTTGGTCATAAAGAATCTGAGTTCATGTAGTTCTAATGTCCCGGAAGAGAAATTCCTCTTGGAGTATACACAGAAAATTATTATATAGTAAAATCAGAATCCAAAAAGCACTCTATGTTCATTGCTACTGAATCAGTTTATTAACTCCTCTTTGTTAATAAATTCCACAGGCGACAACAATTACCTGTTCATATGCCCAGAACTTAATAGCTGTCTCAGGAGCAATTTTAATGACATTTGTACCATTTCCTCTCCAAAGGGAGCGGATACCTCCTTCTTTCACCATCTGTCGAAAGCCATCATATATGTTCATTTTGCCTGATTTTGAACCGTGGACCTAAAAATAAAAGGATATAAAGCAGTGGTGGCATGTTACTATTACTATTTCTAAAGTAACCATGCAAACCACCCTCTTTATTTCAATAATATTACTGCAAGAAGATGCATTTAAAAATAAAATATGGAAAGTTCAGGTAATGTGTAATGATAGGAAGAATTACTACTACCATTTTAGAGGTAGTAGTCAATCTAAATCTAAATTTAATCTAAACCTAAATCTCAATCTAAAACTAAGAAAAATCATTATCCTCAGCGTGGGAAAGCAGAGAGGACATGATCTAAATTAAAATTATTATGAACAACATTCATATAAGACAACATGAACTGAATTCTGAATTAGGCTATGGAACACCCCTTGGAATGCAAACAAGTTCATTTTAAGACAACTTTCAAAAATATACTGTAGGTAAAACACTATTTCTTCCCCACAGAAGTAATACCAATATGAAATATAAATGGGTCAGAAAACAATTTTGTATTATGTGTATCAGAGCCACAGATACTGGAAGTTACATAGCCTGGCACCAAAAATAAAAATTATACCTTCTATGGCTTATCTCAAAGCCTCTCTAGGCAATAACTTCATGGCAACATGAACGCCTCACCCCGTGAATATCTGGTTCAGACTACAGATGTGATCGCTGTTTATATACACTAGACCTTCTAATTCCCTCCATGGAAAAACAGTTAAATCCAAAAAGCCAAAAAAAGTAAAGAAATCAGCTCTCTTCTGGCACACACAAAATGAGTGACTACTGTTAAAAAAATGGAAAAATAAGATGTGCTAAAGACTAAAGGTCGGCCACGAGCGCAGTGTGTAGTTGGTCCACAATAAAGGCTCTGGACATCAAAGACTCAGGTGAACTTTCTTGGTCGGTTTGCAACACTGTGTGTATCATCACACCTCAAAGCCAGGAAAGTAACACATTGTGACTCTACAGGGAGAAGACAACAAAAGCTCTGGATTTGGCACTTCCTTGGACTTGTCCTGCTATGCTGCTTTCTTTGGCTGATTTTAATCTGTATCTTTGCCCTGTAATAAACCACAACCAGGAGTATTAAAGCTTCTAGTGTGTTCTGTGAGCCCTATTGACTTACTGAACCCGAAGGTTGTTTTGGAAAACTCCACCCACTCACCCCACAGAACTTGCAAGAAATAAAGTCCAGTTTTATTTTAAAGAAACTTCACAATAAAATATGACAAAGGGAAAGAGAAAGGCTTATTCAAGCTCTCTCAAAGTCAATTTGCTATCATTCCTAAAGAAAAATACAAGCACCAATTCCTTCTCCTTTTTCTTTAAAGCACTATTTTTACCCTTAAGTGTATTTTGAGATTTAGGTACATTCTGAATGGATGCTAGCTTAAAATGCTGTCAGACATCTTTTTTATACATAAATCTAAGGACAGACATAAAAAGCGTTGACCATAGGTATGACAACACAACTTCTAAAACTCTTTTTTTAAGCAACTACTATATTCCAGTAGGGTGTTCCAGTGTATCTGGCATTCTCACATACTTTACATCACTTAATTCTTACAACCAGCCTTGTTAGATATTCTTAATCCCATCGCAGGGTGAAGGAAAATGAAACCTTGGGGGTTTCGTGCAGTGTGAGAACCACATACTCTGGAGTCAAAGATACTCCATTCCTCGTCTAATTTGTTGAAAAGGAAAAGTTATTTACTTCTCTGAGCCTCAGGTTCTCCACAGATAGTGTGAGGATAAAATACCCACCACCTCACAGGCTTGCTCTGAGGATTAAATGAGTTACCACGATGAGCACCAAGGAAGTGTCAATTCCTTTCCTTCTGTCTTTCTTTCCATTCTGACCAGCCAGGACCACATTGCTAGTACATAGTAAAGTCAGTCTATAAATCCAGGTCTTTTCTGTTAACCTCATCTTTAGAATAATCGTAAAAATTATATCCCTGCTCCAAGATTCTCAACTTTGGAAATATCTCACTTTTGAGAAAGTGCATAAAACAGAAGGAAAATATTATTATTTCCTACAATAATAGCTGGGGACTTTTTCCCTCATTAACCATTTGAAAAGTGACAGAATGCCAGAGATTAAAAGTCCCTCACACACTTGGACCCACAATTTAAAGTTTGGTGAAATACTCATAGGGACTGAATTCAGGGTTAATAGCAACAGAGATTTCATACCTATTTTTTAAAGGTATGAGATAAGATTATGGGGAAATTTTAAACCTTCCTTCTCCAAGCAGCCCACTTCTCACCGTTTTAGAGTATGTAGGAGACACCGAGACCCAAGATCATAAGGTTCACCTGCATCATGACTTTCAGACGGTCCAAAGGGGCAGTGCTCGTTCGAGAAACGGCACCCGCGATACCCCCTGCCAACAGCTGCCTCCACCACTGTCCAGACTTCTTCTCATCTTCCGTGAATTCGTCTGGAATAGTTAAACTATCTCCTATGTCAATACCCTGTTAAGATGGAAAGAAGATCCCCACGGACCCTCCATTAAAAAAGCGATCACTCCAAGTTTGTTGTAGAGAAGAATCATGTGTTATTTTACAGTGATAATCACCTTCATTCCTTAGAAAGTATACTACACTGACCTGAGCATACAGATGACTTTAAATAGCCTGGTCACACGAAATGAAGCACAGCATCAGTTCACAAGAAATGAAAGTTAACGGTAATTAAACATTTACCAAACCAACAATGACAACTTTCTTTCTTAGTAGATTCAGAGTAACTTTTCTCCTCTTGGTCTAAGTCAGAAAGAAAGGTCAGCCTTTTAAAAGATGAGAATCCTTCTTAGCTACACAAAGAAATTAGTTTGTCAGTTCTTAAGAGATATTCCCTTTATCTCAAAATTCTATACATGTTATTCTTTATACCATGATACATGCTTTAAAACTGTAAATGAAAATTAAATTAAAGCTATATATGTGAACACTCCAAAACTCATCTCCTATGGAGATTGCCTATACATATTTTTATAGACTTGTCATTTATTTTATTTTTTTTAAAGATTTTATTTATTTATTTGACAGACAGAGATCACAAGTAGGCAGACAGGCAGGCAGAGAGAGAGGAGGAAGCAGGCTCCCTGCTGAGCAGAGAGCCTGATGCGGGGCTCGATCCCAGGACCCTGAGACCATGACCTGAGCCGAAGGCAGAGGCTTAACCCACTGAGCCACCCAGACGCCCCTAGACTTGTCATTTAAAACATGCAACAGCTTCTTTATAAAATTTAGCTAACAGGGAGGTACTATTTAAAAATAATCCTTCCTCCAATCTACTCTATAAACCTTACATAGATTACAAATATAGCTTGAGATAAATGGAGTTCTAGAATGATATTATCTAAATGATTCTGCTGTAAAAGATTTTATAGGTAGGAGTACAGGGGTAAGAGGCTATGCTATAGTAGTAACCCCTTCTTTCTTCATTTTACTATCAATAAAATGATTACAAAATTGTTAACAACTATCTCAAAGGTACAGTAAGGGTCTGATTATGTAAATATAAATTCACATAAGTAGAAAATGTATCTAGGCAACTGAACTACTAATATAGTATATTATTCTATACTCACAGAAGAGGCATTAATCACCATAATTTTACAATGCTCTACTTAAGTGTAGGCATTGTTACTAGCAGCAATGTAAATGCTAGACTTCATTTATTATACATAAAACTTATTGAAATCAAGAATAAGCTAGCAGAGAAGCCCACTGGGAAACTTAAAATTTCCCCTAAGAGTTCCCATTGGTTTCAGCAGCAGATTGCGCAATAAACTGCCCTTCATTTACATCAATATATGTTAGCAGAATATTAATGAAATTTCATTAAAATTTGTGAGAAATACAGACAGACAGGTGTGAATTGCTAAACAAAAGAGCCAAAGTGTTTTAACCATCAGTGATTATTATTATAAGTACCTTATCCCAGAGATAAAACTAGACAGTTGACAAAACCTCCAAAAGTTTCAGAACTGGGGCGCCTGGGTGGCTCAGTGGGTTAAAGCCTCTGCTTTCAGCTCAGGTCATGATCCCAGGGTCCTGGGATCGAGCCCCGCATTGGGCTCTCTGCTCAGCAGGGAGCCTGCTTCCCTTCCTCTCTCTCTGCCTGCCTCTCTGCCTACTTGTGATCTCTGTCTGTCAAATAAATAAATAAAATCTTTAAAAAAAAAAAAAAGATTAAAAAAAAAAGTTTCAGAACTCAGGCCTGGCCATTAGTCATGGCCGAGGAAGTAAAATCTCGGCAATCATGAGATGCTGAGATTATTTAAGCAATGTATTATCTATGAAAAGTAAAAACCTATGACTTTCAGACTTCTCTTGGCAAAACACTTAAATGCAATAAAAGCTGGGCTGCTCATCTTCTTAGGATTTTTGGAAGGCAGTATCTCCTCCCAGTATTGAGAATGGCAAAAATGCCACATTTGCACTGTTTATACAGCCTCAGGGTTTGTTTTCCTTACGACATTCGGAATATACACCTCATAGAATAAGCAGAACTCTTAAAAGTTAAGGAGCTACTGGGAATTGAGCCTCCTGGCCTGTATGCATTACAGAGTGTTCTCATGTAATAACTAACTATGGCTTACAAATAAGTATAACGTAACACATATGGCATACTTACAGTAGAATGTTTCCAGAAACGGATAATTTCCTCAATGTCTGTAACAGGATTAAATAAGAAATAGTCCCTCCATTCATTCCAGTCTATTGTCATTGTTCCATCAGCATCAATACTGAAAATAAAAAGAAGCTAATTAAAAAACAAAAAACTTACAAGTAAAACATTATTGGCCATTTTACAGAATGATAGTTTCTTCTCCAAAGCAATATTCTTATGAAAAGATCCCAATTCACAATAATATGTTGTTGGAAATGGCAGCAAGCTTTTGATATTCTGTTAGTTTTCATCATTTAGGTGAAGAAGGACCCCGAAGTCACAAAGAGATCTCACTAAAGACTACTTTTGGCACTGTGTCAGACTCTAATCAATGAGCTACCAAATACTAAAGCTGGGAGATTAAATATTAGGAAGTAGTAATGAATGGATTTATGACCCATTTTTTCTTGCATTGGCTCAGGAAGATACTTCTTAATGTTTTAACATTTGGATGTGATTTTGGAATATACTCAAAATATTCTATCAATTTCCTTCTCCAACCTCCTCAAAGCTAAGAAAATTACAGTAATTGTTAAAAAAAAAATCTAACTTGGTGGTTGGGCCTTTTGAGTCTTAAGAAATCCTAGTACCTCATCTTCAACATTTAACATTAATATCCTCTAGCCTTAGATATTTTGATTGTTTTGTTCACTATCCACACCCAAGACCTAATGTGGCTGGTGCAAAGAAGATTTTCATTTATTTGTTGAATTAATGAATGTCTCTAAAAAAAAAAAGTTTGGGTGTCTCCCCTAGACCTTATATTTATCAATAATTCATATAAAAATGATACATAAAGATGGCAGTCAAATCAAATGCAATTTTCAGGTCTTAACATTATGTTTTCTGGTGCGAATTAATTTTGATCTGCATATGTGAAAATGCACAAACTTTGTCTCAGCACATGGGTATTAACACTTCACATGAGAGCCCTAGTTACTACTCTGTCTATAACATTATTGTGGGTTGCAATATTTAGCTCTATTTTTATCACTATTTTCTATTTTAATGCAACTGTTTATTGTCTGACCCTACTCCTCAACCTCTCATATATGCATTCATAAGTATCTTCCACAGGACAAGGATTTTTGTTGATTTGGATCACTGAGATGGCCCAAGTATTTAGAACAGTGCCCGGCACAGAGAGAATATTTACTGAATGAACAAATGAATTCTAAATTCCGTAGCTTAAAGCCACAGAACACTGACAAACTTCTTAAATAAAATAGTCTCACTGTGGGTTTAAATTACATTTTACTTCAAATCACCAATGAGGTTCAACATCCCTTATCATATTCACTTGCTATTCATGTTTCCCCATGTGGAAAATGCCTGCTTGTGTCTTTTTCCCATTTTTTAAGTGGGTTGACTATCTTTTCCTTTTGTATGTACAGTTCTTTATATAGTGGATTCTAATACACCAAATTATAAATTAGAAAATATCTTCTGTCTTTTCACTTTGTTTATGGTATCTGTGAAGAGATGCTCTTAATTTTAATAGAACTGAATATATCAATCTTTTCATTTATGCTACTGCCTTTTGTGTCTTTTTTTTTTTTTTTAATAAATCCTTTCCTCCACTGAGGTAAGGGCACTTCCTTTTCTTCCCCTACAAGTATTATAGTTTCACTTTCACATTTAGGTTGATTTTTGTGTATGGTGTGAGGTAGGTACCCAGCTTCATCCCTGTCTGCATGGATAACAGAGGCACTACCACCACGTACTGCATAATCTCTTCTTTTCTGCAAAGTGATCTACAAAGCTACTTATCTTTTGTGACAAATCCCAGATATGGATGGGTCCATTTCTGGGATATTGTGTCCCTTTTGTCAACTTGTCTATATGGGTACCACTACCACTGTCTTAATCATAGCTTAATAACAACTCTTGATATCCGATAGAGCAGGTCCCCTGCTTTCCATGGCTCTTCAAGAATGTCTAGGTTATTCTTGGGCCTTTGCCCCTTGATATTAATTTGAGACTCAGCTTAACAAGTTCCTCAAAACAAACAAACAAACAAAAAACAAAAAAAGAAAAAAAAACAGCTCTGGGAAGCCCGGGCACAGGCTGTAGGGGTGTGAGGGCAGCGGGTACTGGTAAGGGAAAGCCTTGGACCAAGGGGTGGCCCCTGGGTGTAGCAGGGGGGCCAGTGTGTCCTGGTCAGAGGTACCATGGAAGTCATCATGATCACGGAGGTACACGTTGACCATGTTGCCATGGAGGTCCCTGAAGATGGAGAAGCACTGCCCAGAGGTGAGCTTGTTGCTAGCGCAGCGGGTAAAGTTGCTTTTGGAAGGCTGCTGGCGTACTGGCTGGCCTCCTGCCAATCATGGAGGCATTCCCCATTGTGGCAGAGCAAGTCCACCATGCCCAAACCAATGAAAGCACTGGAGATGGTAATCTTGAGCCACATGCAGCCACTAACCCTCCAGCCCAGATTCAGAGGCCATGGCTTTGATGATGGTGGCCCCATCAATGTAGAAGGACAGGTGTAAGTCATCCAGGCACTCTGTCATGAATGGAACTCGTGATGGAAGAGCCAGTGGAGGTGATGGTGCTCAGGACAGGGCTCATGCCAGAGGCCACGGTGTGGGTGACCCAGGATGCAGGGTCAATGGGCCAGATGGGCTCACTCCTGGGCAGTGTGACGTAGCTACGTGGACTTGGGTCCCAACCCCTCTGGCTACAGTTAGGGTGATGGCCCCAGTCTGTGCACAGTCTTCCACAAAACCCGTACCGTGCTGTCATTACTCATGTTCTCACAGCTCATCTAGCTTGCCTGTAACAGCGTATCCCCTAGGTCTACACCTCCACCAGCAGCTGTGACCCCAGCCTTCATGACAGAGACAACGCAGACGCCTCCATCACCACACTCATTGCCTTGGCCTGCAGTGGAGATGCCCAGAAACTTGTACTTTTCCGTGAGAGTGACCGTGATGTTGAGTGACATGGTGGATTCCATGGTGCTGCTGAAGTACCAGGTCCACTTAGGCCATGAAACCCCCTGCTTCTGACACCGCTTGTCTTCTCATCAGCTGTGAGGTGCTCTCTGCTCTGTGGAGCTGCGGAACCTGCGGATACAGTCATCCTCACCCAAATCAAAGAAGCTGGTGGTCTCCAACTTGCTGCTCGTAAAGGTGGCTAAGCGATCACAGGCCCCTGGCTCTCACCATGGCTCCATGTCTGCAGTTCTGGGTTGTGTGCTCTGAGCTGTCCCTCCTGCATGGCCACTCGTATCAGGCAGATATGAAGGAGTCCATCTGTGTGTCCCTGTGCAGCTTTTCCTGGCTGCCCCCACCAGCACAAGGGGAGAAGTGCAAGCCCAAGAGTTCCCATGCCTCCTCTGTGCTCCATGGGGCGTGGCACATGTCAGCACAGAAGGGAATGGGCTCTGAGTGCAGCCCTCAGTGGATAGCAACTTCATCTAGGCATTGTCATCCCAGGTCTCCTCCTTCACGGCTCCAAAACCATGGTCCATAGACTGAAGAAGAATATACAGCTGGGCCACTGCAGAATGCCCTTCAAGTACACAAAGACGCCCTTGGTGGGCAGGGGCAGCTGCACCAGGTACCATGACTCCTACTCCTGCCCATCCAGGTGGTAGATGATCTTGATCTCTCTCATGGCTCTGGCCTCGTAGCCCATGCACCCCTTAATTCTCTAATATAAGCTTCAAAGCTATAAAATTCCCCCAAAGTACCACTTCAGCTATATCTCAAAAGCTTTCACATGCGATATTCTTTCAAGTCAAAGTATCCTTGAATGTCTACTATGATGTCCTCTTTGACCCCCAAATTACTGAGAAGTGTATATCATATCCAAAACCCATGGTATTTTTAGAATTTACTTCCACTGTTAATTTCTAAATTAATATATATGGTCAAAAAAAATGGTCTCTGTGATACCAGTTATTTGAAACGTGTTTAGGGCCTGGCTTTAGGGCCCACTATAAAATCAATTTTTATACATGATATATGTACATGAGAAAAAAAATTTTTCTGATTTTTGGGTACACGTTTCCATTGATGCCTATTAAATCAAGCTTATTTATTTCTCTTCCATCTTGACTAAATTTTTTCTCAGCTTGATCTAACAAGGAAGAGATATGTTAAAATTTCTCACCACTATAAAAGATTGTCAATTTATCCCCAGAATTCTATCAACCAGCTTAAAAATTTTATGTCTTTGTGATGAATTTTAAGATTCTATCTATCTATCTATCTATCTCTATCAGAATGAGAGAAAAAGAGAGAAGGCACAAGCAGGGGGAACAGCTGGCAGAGGGAGAAGCACATTCCCTGCTGAGCAAGGAACCTGAAGCAGGACTTGATCCCAGAACCCTCGGATCATGACCTGAGCTGAAGGCAGCCACTTAACCAACTGAGCCACCCAGTCATCCCTATGGTGACACTTTATTTCCCATCAGTATTTTTTTACTTGATAATTTTATCCGATATTAATTAGCTACCTCAGCTTGCTTTTAGTTTGTAGGATTTTGTTTTCCTTTTTCTTTCGTCTGACAATCTCTGTGTTCTAGCAAACCATGTTTTTGTTTTGATATACATTAAAAGTCCACTATAAGTAGGGATCATAAAAAAATAGTCTCACATTGCTGTGAGGTCAATAATACTTTTTTTTCCTTTTTCTGTTAATAATATTTTTCAATGAGTATATTCTGTCACAATACTATGAAAATATTGAAATTTTTTGTCCCCATCAGATTGTACACTAAACTGAGAAAATCCTGACTGACCAGAGACAATAACGTCTTAACTTACTCTTCTCTCCAACCCCACACCCCCCAAAAAGAGAGTAACTTTATTTAACCTGCCCCATTTGGGAATGAAGGCGAAAGGAAAACAGGACCTAACATTATTTCAGGCACATCTTGGTGGGGTTTTATTGTACTTAAAACTTGTTTCTCCTATCCCATCTTCTGCTTCCTATTTGTCTCATTTTTTTCTCTGAATTGTTTTCCTCCTTTCTTTACTTTGTCAGATTGCCTAGATTTCATGCTTGTTGAACTTCTTATTCCATTTTCCTCCCTCGCTGGTTTAGAAGTTATATCCCCAATTCCAAGACTTTCAGTGGCTTACCATGAAATTTTGCTATGTACATATAACAACAAAAGCTAAAGTTAGTATTTCACCTCCCTCTCCTGAGTAAGAACCTTAGGACAGCTTGAAACAAATTAGTCTCCCCTGACTCACTCTTCTTGTCTAATATTTCAGCTGCCCTTTTTCTTAAATCCCACAAATTGGTCATTATGATTACACTCATGGCTGTCTCCGATGGACCACTCAAACAGCACATGGACCACTAGCTAAGAGACAGACCACTGGTGGTCCAGAGACCATTCCATGAATGTACCCTTCACAATGTGCTTCCATGTCTTCACGTGTCTCTCCCTCTACCTAGAATGTCCTGCCACTAACCCTTTTTCACTAGAATAACTTCTACTCATTCTTCAACACATTCTTCAATATTTTCTGAGGGCACATGATTATAAGGTGCCGAGTATGTAATAGTCAGCAAGACAGAAGTGGTCTGTGTCCTCAAAGCTTAGTGTAGTAGGAAAAACAGGCACTGGACAATGGCAAGTAATAGCTAATATTCACTGAGCCTTTGAAGGCATTGTTCTGAGCACTCTTCAAGTAAATTTACTTAATCCTGAAAATAATCCTATACACCTTCTATTGTCTCAGCTTTATATAGAGAGAAAAGCTAAGTATTTTGTCGTGGGTCACAGGCCTGGTAAGTGGAGTAGGCATTCTAACTTTAGAAACTGTATTTCTAACTACTAACTACAGAAATAAGCTCATGGTTACCACCTGTAAGAGCCACGGAGCAGAGAAACAAATTGCACAAATAAAGAAAACTACTGTAGGATGGAAGGGGGCGGATTTAGGCAGTGCAGCTCCCTCTGAGGTAAAAATTGAAGGTTAACAAAGGAGGGAGGGGTGCTTAGTCCCTTAAGCAGTAAGAATTGCTTAAGGGACTAACTGCTCCAAAGTTGGAAATGGCTCTTAGAGAACTCAGAGAACTGAAAGAAACATGGTGGGAGCAACCTCAACAGATTTCAGCCATGCCTAGCTGAACATGCTCTTTGAAGTAACACAGAATGGACAGTCACTAAGAGAGTGGCAGGCAGGAATGACATGGTAAACATTTGGAATAATCACTGTGGCCATGGAAGACTGAAAGAGTCTAAGCTTCAACTGAGTAACTCCTATCTCATACTCTGACCACCTAGCCACAGCTGCTTCAAGCAGTGCCTTTCAGATTTCCCTCATCAATTTCTGGTTTGGGCCACTAAGGGATGGTGAAATAGCAGCAAAGAAGCTGATACCTGGAGGTATGAGAGCCACAGTGACGGCTGAGTACTCAAGGGAAGGTCCATGGTTTCCACTGCTAAAAACCCTAATTACAACCTGCCTTTGAGAACCTTGTGAGGTAACAGAAAATATATACATTAGTCTCTGCCCCCTGGTTCCTGACACAAAGCTCCTAAAACCCTTGTAAATTCCTAAGTGATAAGAGCCCTGGGAGCATCTCTTGTTCTGATATCTAGTCTCTGACCCACCCCTGACACAAAGCTCCTAAAACCCTTGTAAATTCCTAAGTGATAAGAGCCCTGGGAGCTTTTGTTCTTATGAAGTGGCTGTGGTGGGCTCCTGGATGGGCACCAGATACACCAAACCACAATTAGAAGCTTAGAATATTCAGTCCCCCACTGCTGAGTAAGCATCTTTATTCTCATTAAAATCTCCCCTCCCACTGCCATCATGTCTAAGTCAGAGACTCCCAAAGAGCCTGATCAGCTCTTCATCGGAGGTTTGAGCTTTGAAACAACCGATGAGAGTCTGAGGAGCCACTCTGAGCAATGGGGAACACTGACGCACTGTGTGGTAATGAGAAATCCAAACACCAAATGCTCCAGAGGCTTTGGGTTTGTCCCGTATGCCACTCCGAAGGAAGAGGATTCGACCGTGAATGCAAGGCCACACAAGGTGGATGAAGAGTTGTGGAACCAAAGAGGGCTGTCTCAGAGAAGATTCTCAAAAACCTGGTGCCCACCTCACTGTGAAAAAGATTCCTGTTGGTGGCATTAAAGAAGGCTCCAAAGAACATCATCTAAGAGATTATTTTGAACAGTATGGGAAAATTGAAGTGACTGAGATTATGACTGACCAAGGCAGTGGCAGAAAGAGAGGCTTTGCTTTTGTAACATTTGACCATGACTCCGTAGACAAGACTGTCATTCAAAAATCCCATCCTGTGAATGGCCGCAACTGTGAAGTAAGGAAAGCCCTATCCAAACAAGAGATGGCTAGTGCTTCATCCAACCAAAGAGGTCGAAGTCTTTCTGGAAATTTTGGGGTGGCTGTGGAGGTGGTTTTGGTGAGAATGACAACTTTGATCATGGAGGGAGCTTCAGAGGGTGAGGCGGCCTTGGGGCGGTCGAGGTGGTGGTGGACACAGTGGCAGTGGGGAAGGCTATCACGGATTTGGTAATGATGGAAGCAACTCTGGAGGTGGCAGAAGTTATAATGATTTTGGCAATTACAACAATCAATCCTCAAATTTTGTACCCACGAAAGGAGGAAATTTTGGAGGCTGACAATCTGGCCCCTATGGTCGTGGAGGACAATACTTTGCCAAACCACGAAACCCTGGCAGCTCTAGCAACAGCAGCAGCTATGGGAGTGGGAGAAGGTTTTCATTACTGCCAGGGAACATAACTTGGCAGGAAAGGAGAGCCAGAAAGTGACATGGAAGCTACAGATTACCAGAGATTTGTGAACTCAGCTGAGCACAGTGGTGGGAGGGCCTAGCTGCTACAAAGAAAACATGTTTTAGACAACACCCATGTGTACGGGCAAAAAAACTGAGGACTGTATTTGTGACTAATTGTATAACGGGTCCTGTTAGTTTCTGTCCTGTGGAAAGTAAAAAGCATTCCAACAAAGGATTTTAATATAGATTTTTTTTTTTTGCACCCACGCTGTTGATTGCTAAATGTAATAGTCTGATCGTGACACTGAATAAATGTGTCTTTTTAAAAAAAGAGGAAAAATATTCAGGCCCCCACTCCAATTTCTCGACAGAGACGAGAGAGGCTTATAGTAGAGTTAATAATTGAACATGCCTATGTGTGGAAGCCTCCATAAAATCCCCCAAAGTATGGGACTCAGAGAACTTCCAAGTTGGTGAACACGTCCATACCAGGAGGGTAACACACCCAACTCCACAGGGACAGAAGTGCCTATGCTTGGGACTCTCCCAGATCTTACCTTATGTATTTCTTCATCTGGCTATTCATCTGTACCCTTTATCATATCCTTTAATAAATTGGAAAATGTAAGTAAATATTTCCCTGAATTCTGTAAGCCACCTGAGCAAATTGATCAAATGAAATGAGGAAGGAGGTCTTGGGAACCTCCAATGTGTAGCCAAATTGGACAGAAACTGTGGGTAACATGGGGACCTGCTACTTGTCATTGGCATCTGAACTGGGGAGGAGTCTTGTGGGACTGAGCCCTTAACCTATGGGATCTGACACTATCTCCAGGCAGATAGTGTTAGAATTAACTTAAATTGTAGAGTACCTGGGCTAATGTCACAGATAATTGCCTATTGTGGGGGGAGGGCACACGTTTGGTGACCACAGGTATCAGAAGTGAAGTGTTTTCTGTGTGAGTAGTAAAGAAGACACATAGAGAAAGGAAAACTCAGGTTTTTCTGGTATTCTGGTATTCTAGTATTTTTGCTAAAGCAGCACAAATGCTAATAATAATAATAGCCCAAAGGTGCAAAGGAATATACAGTTTATTAGCCATCGGGGAAATATACAAATCAAAACAATAACGAGATACCACATTATACCCACGAAGATTGTAAAAATCAAAAGAGCAAATAACAAGTGTTGGGAGGGTGTGCAGAAACTAAAGCCCTCCTTCCTGGCTATTCCAACTGTAAAATGATGCGGTCACTTTCAAAAACAGTCTGGCAGTTCTTCAAAATGTTAAACATCAAGTTATCATACAATCGAGTCATTTTACCTCTAGGTGCATACCCAAGAGAACTAGAAACATATGTTCACGCAAAAACTTGTACATGAATTATTCATAATAGCCAAAAAAATGGAAACAACCCAAATGCCTATCTCCTGATGAATGGAGAAACAAAGTGTGATATATCCTTACAATGGAAGTGATGTGGTCTAAGAAAGGAATGAAGTACTGATACACACTACAACATGGATGAACTTTGAAGATATCACACTAAGTGAAAAGAGCCACACACGGGGCACCTGGGTGGCTTAGAGGGTTAAAGCCTCTGCCTTCGGCTCAGGTCATGATCCCAGGGTCCTGGGATCGAGCCCCTTCTCAGGCTCCCTGCTCAGTAGGGAGCCTGCTTCCTCCTCTCTCTCTGCCTGCCTCTCCGCCTACTTGTGATCTCTGTCAAATAAATAAAATATTAAAAAAAAAGAGCCACACACAAAAGACCACATATTGTATGATTCCATTTTTTTTTTATATGTCCGGAACAGACAAATCCAAAGAGACAAAATGGAGATCAGTGGTTGCTGGGGGTTTGCAGAGGAGGAATAAGGAGTGACTGCTAGCGGGTACAGGGTTACTTTTGGGGGTGATGAAAATGCTCCCAAATTAGGTAATGGTGATTACACAACTCTGCGAATATATTAAAAGTCACCGAACTATATGTGCTTTAAAAGATCAAATTTTTTGGTATGTGAATCATATACCAATAAAGCTGCCCTAAATTAGTTACATATATAATTATTTAGCCACTTTTATTTATTTTTTTAATTCCACTAAAGTGAACACACAGTGTTATATTAGTTTCAGGTATATAATACAGTGATTCTCATTAAGACAAGTGTCTCATCAAGACAAGTGTATTCTTTAATCCCCATCACTTATTTCAGCCATCCCCCTACCCACTGACCAGTTTGTTTTCTAGTTAAGAGTCTGGTTTTTGTTTTGTTTTGTTTTGTAGGAAACAAAGGTTTTGTTGGGTTTTGAGGGTTGCTGGAGGGGAGGGGCGTTGGGGGATGGGGTGATTGGGTGATGGACATTGGGGAGGGTATGTGTTGAGTGCTGGGTGTTGTGTAAGACTGATCAATCACAGACCTGTACCCCTGACACAAATAATACATTATATGTCAATTAAAAAAATGAAAAAAATTTTCTTAAAGTCTGTTTTTTGGTTTATCTTTTTCCCCCTTTATTCATTTGTTTTTGTTTCTTAAATTCCACATATGAGTGAAATCATATGGTATTTGTCCTTCTCTGACTTATTTCACTTAGCATAATACCTCTAGCTTCATCCATGTTGTTGCAAATGGCAAGATTTTGTTCTGTTTTAAGGCTGAGTAATAGTCCATTGTATGTATGTATATATAGATACATACATACCACACCTTCTTTATCCATTCATCTACCGAAGGATATTTGGGCTACTTTCATAATTTTATTCAGCCACTTTCAAATATCCATTCTTTTGCATTACCCATGGTCTATTCTGGAACTTGGGCTTATAATTCACATTCCTAAAGCTATCAAAAAGAGCAGAGGAATATGATTTCTGGCCTAAGAACCAGAGAAAAACCTGCATTTCCCTGGAAGAATGTGACTTGAGGAACAGAATATTACATACCCCATACCCCACTGTCAAAATCTGGTTTACTCCTTTTCATGTTTTAGTTGATCATTTCCCCAGGAAAGCTCTCCTCATTAACAACAGCATGCCCAGCTCTGAGACTTGGGGTCTCCTCTTGAGCGGCTGCTTTTAAAAGAAATTTTGAATAGACAGAAAGGAGGAAAATGCTACTGGTACAGATATAAAAGGAGATAAATTCAATGATAAAGCCATTTAGCAGAAACTTTTGAGATAACGTCAAAGACTGAAAGCATTCATAGGAATATAATTCCTTTTCCTGTTTTCTGTTATCACAAAAAAATTAATTAGTCCCGAGGGTGTGTTTGTAATAGAAGAGTCTTCAAGGGCATGGAGACTTCAGAGATCATTGCTCTATCCTGAGAAATAAAACATTAAGGCTGTAATAGTCTGACTCACTGAACAGCTGAACTGATTACCCTAGGCAATAATGTTCAAACTGGCATCTCTGTTTTCTAAGAGTTTAAATCGGTGTTTCTTTGCGAACCTCTGGAATTTCCCTCTTACCCAGTCACATGTAGGTTAAATAATGTAATGAACCTGCTGAACATCTTATCTTGGAACAACGAGATCCATTATCACCTTGGAGACCAAATGGGAAAAACAGCAACACGAAAATGCTTAGGCTCCTTCTCTGTGGAGTGAATATCTCACTGCCATTCCACTGCCCCAAGGGCCATCCTTGCAAGAGAGAACCCAGGCTGAGCTTATGCTTATCCACTCCTACACTTTAAATGTGTACATATGAAACAAAAGGGAAGACAAAGACACTGAACACACATAATGAGGAATGGTTAAGGTGCAGAGAGTTTTCAGCTCTTCTTAAAATGAAGATCCCTAATACGAGATATGAAAAATAACGTCAATGAAACCCCACGATTGCCAATAAGATAAAGAGCTCACCTTTGAAGGATCAACTCTGCTTGCTGTTCCGAAATAGTTAGACCTAGTATCTGGAGAGACTGGACAATTTCGGAAGCCTCAATTACACCTTTAAAAAATGAAAAAGAGCATAAACTCAGACTAAGAATGGGTAAGGATCTTAGAAATCATGAATTTCAAATGTCTCATTTTGTAAGGGAAAGTCTTGGACTCATTAGGGCAAAATTATGACTCTAGGTGAGTTACAGATTTGCTTAAATACATATTGCAACACCAACTCAAAGTTTAACAAATACATTTAACAAGTACATGGACATTACCTCATTCAGAAAGCATGCAGTCGCATCGGTAAATAATGATATTCCATCTAAAGAAGAAGAGACTGAGAACTTATGTGGCCCTACCAAGTACCAACAGTAAGCAGCAGCATGACTGAGATTCAAATCAAGACATTCTGACTCTGACGTAAAGTCCATTAGGCTAGGATCTATCAATATTACACGTA
>PISX010019364.1:0-38305 GCA_004024625.1 Mellivora capensis | reverse complement strand
TTTTTTTTTTTTAAGATTTTATTTCTTTTAAGTATTCTCTACACCCAAGGTAAGGCTGGAACTCCCAACCCCTAGATCAAGAGTAACATACTCCACTGACTGAGCCAGGCAGGCACCTAGAGAATCACCCTTTTACTATTGATATTTTTGAGGTTTCATCTTTCATTGTTCTACTTTTGTCTGAGAGAATATCCCTGTGATTCTATAATTCACATCTTCAGATTATCCAGCATAGACTGATGACTTCTAAGTATCTTTCTCACACAGACCTCTTTAGCATTTCACGGGATTATACACAGCTGCCTGTAAGACATTTCTACCTTGGACTCACCCAGTCCTTCCTATTATGGCTTTTCTCCTTGTTAGCACCACAGTCTAGAGCCTGGGACTCACTCTAGAGGACTTTCCATCATTCATTCCCTCCTCGCACATGTATCCATCAAGTGTCTGCTGTTTAAGCTCAAGCAGGAACCCTTTCTTATCTAATGGTGGCAGTCGCGGCATTCTAAGTGGAACCTACTACTGAAAAATCATAATTTGACGTGATTGAGAGTTTTTACTAGAAATTCCTTTAACCCGTCGATAAGCCAGCTAGTCCAAAGATAAAACTCTAGTTTTAATCTGATATTTGTCTTTAGAGAAGCTTATAGTCTAAATAGATAGCAATCTGAGCTTTTGACCTGACAGAAAATTCTGGATCAAGCTTACCATAAAGGATAGTTGAATTTGCCCCAAAATTATGAAAAACAATCTTAATTGGTGGCATATAGTGTTCCAAGTTTGTTCTTTTTTTGCATAGAGGGAGTTGTAGACATTGGGTGGCCTGATTGGTGGATCAGTAAAGGGCAGAGTGAGCCACAGCCCCATGGGACCCGAAACTCCCCCTTCTGTCCCCGGCCTGAGGGTACCTCTTTTTTTTTTTTTTTTTTTTAAGATGCGGGGCTTGATCCTAGAACCCTGGGATCAGGACCTGAGCCGAAGGCAGAGGCTTAACCCACTGAGCCACCCAGGCACCCCCTGAGGGTACCTCTTAAAACTCAGGATGGGTGTGAGCTTTGGCTCCTGATGAATAATCCAATTAGGGAGCACCTGACACAGGCTTTTTCCCCTGGGCCATCTACTCTGTGTATCTAATGTCAGGTGGACATCAACTACCCATTCTCTCTCAGACTGAGAGAAGACAAGTAGAAATAGAGAATTTAAAGTTAGTTCACATTTTGCCTAGGGTTTGGAGATACGGTTTGCCAAACTACTAGCATAAAGCGGCTGAGTTCAGGAGGACATGGTGGCAGACAGAGGGCATGGATTCTGCAGAACTGCAAATTAGGACTTGATGTTGAAGCCCAGAGACCCTCAGAACCCTTAGAACATAGTGACTGATTAAAATGTATTTTATTTAATTTTATATTAGAATTTTAAGCAGACTATTAAAGTCATAAATGATTTCCCCTCTTTGGTGGGAAGTCACAGTTTGAAACTCAGTTTTCCCTAATAAGGGAACAGAAAAATTGCCCTGCTGAATTTCACTGAGTTTGGATTACCATGCACCTTTCTAAGTAACACTCCTGCTTGCTCGAGCATATAATGCTTGATTCCATCTGTCTTTAATGTATTTTCCAAGGTACTAACGTCCTTAGTATCTCTATTTAACACAATTTGTGTATTCTGCCCATCTCACCACCAATTTGCTTATTAATCATCTGTACTTTGCACATCTTATGAATTCTTCCTTTTGTCTCATAAAGCTTACTATCTACTGGCTTACTATCTAAGGGAGACAGAATCTCTATCAGGAATGTCCCAGATCCAAAGAAAATAACGTTTCTGACCTGACACTTGAAAGGGCAAGAGAAAGCTCTGTAGTCAGATGGATGAGTGGGCAGGAGAGGTGGTGAAGGGAGAAGAGAAAGTCAGACTTCCCCTTGCCTCCAAATCACATTGTACGTCTGAGTCTTTGGGAAGACATGCTAAAGGAAATTGTTTTGACTTGTTAAAACAGTAAAGACTTTATTTAAAGTTGTTGCAACAGAGATCAGGAATGAATGGCAGTGGGGGAACAAGACTGATCTCATCTCTGAATACAGCAGGGACACGTGGGGACTTACAGCCACAGGCAGAGAGAGGGGAGTACACAGAACACCACGAAGGTGACATACCAAGGGCAGGAGGGTGCACTGACTCGGGAGGATTCTTGGTAAGGCTGGCTGAGGTCCAGGCCCGGTTGAGAAGGGGGATCAGAGGAGCCTGACCAAATTCTGGCTGAGGACAAAGTCTGCCAGCTAAAACACCTTGAATTTGGACCCAGGTGGAAAACACAAAGGACAGAGATTGAGGCCACTGAAAGCCAAATTGTCTGTGCCAACCCTGGGTTGGCAGGAACACCTGCTGGCCGAGTGGGGGGTGCAGTGAGGCCGAGGCTGGGCGGAGAAGCCAGTAACCGCAGAGAGCACAGGGGAAATCTCCCCTCATTCACCCAGTGTCACAGTGACAATATTTTCTGCACACCTCCATTCCCCAGGGCACTGGTCTTCAGACATTACCATGTCCTAGGACCACCTGGAAGGCTTTTTAGGACAGAGATTGCTGTTCTCGCCCCCAGCGTTGCTAGTTCAGCGGGTCTGGGAGGGACCTAAAACCTGTGCTTCTCATACATTCTCGGGTGACTCTTGCTGGTGGTCAGGGGTCATCACCTTGAGAATTAATTCCCTACCGATAGAGGATGAGAAAGGGGGAATGTGAGCGAATGAGGGGAATCGCCTGAGTACTAAACTGTTTGTGGAGGGTAACAGGAGGGTACCAGGCAGTGTCCAGGAACTCAGGCGGGTTTGCGATGGCGGGATGGTGCGCCACCCGCCCCACACCTGTGCTGACGGCTGGCTGCTAGCGGCTCACAGCTGCCCCTTCTCCGGAGATTTTCGTTCAGCCCACGGAGCCACCTCCTCTGGGATGTTGTGTGCCTGGGGCCCGAGGGTGATCTCATAGCCAATAGGTGACTGACCTGAGTTACAAAAGGCCATCCCTCTTCCTTCAAGATGGAATGCGGATAGTGTGATT
This sequence comes from Mellivora capensis, assembly GCA_004024625.1. Classification (NCBI taxonomy): domain Eukaryota; kingdom Metazoa; phylum Chordata; class Mammalia; order Carnivora; family Mustelidae; genus Mellivora; species Mellivora capensis. The sequence goes on along the minus strand of PISX010019364.1, from coordinate 35,251 downwards.
TATTCTGAAGCTAATCTCTAGCAGAAATCTCGTGTTGTCTTCTTCTGCCCTATCCTGCTGCACTGATTCCCTCTTCGGAAACCACCCAGGAAACTGTGGGTGCCTGGATCCTAGTCCCCGCTTCTGTCTTCTGGGAACAGAAGCCAAGTCGAGGAGGATTTCTGAGACCACAGGATAACATCGGACATTCTCTGGGATGGACTCGGGCCCCCTTTCTCAGATCTGGGGACTCCAGCTTCCAGAACGAGCACGGACACTCCTGAAGCCCAGAAATGTCCAGTGTTCACGCGGTCCTCAGTGCAGCCGTGGCGTCTACGCACTAACAGGCACGAGGGAGACTGCGGGCTGCTTCACAACTCTGGGAACAGGTTGTTGGCGAGGGGCTGAGTCCTGCTCTCTGGACTTTAGGAAACCCGACCTGCCCAGGGGCTCTCCTTGAAGGCTTTGTGATCAGTGGAACATTTGTCATTGTAGACACCTGTTCGGTGGTTTATGGGGTCGATTTATGTGAAAACACTGGTTTTGGAATCAGCTAGCTCAGGTCTATCTAATTGGCATGATAGTTTGTGGGAACCTCTGGTCTGAAGAAACAATGTGGCCGCAGTAACAGCGCCGGTGAGGTGAGGGTGATCTTGGTGACAGTAACGGGAAGGTTCTAACTACTGTAACGGACCGGAGCTCCCAAGACAGCCCAGGCAGTCTGCCTGCTTACAGAAGGTTCTGTGCGTGGCTCTCCTTGGGACCAAGATCTGTTATAGGGGTTGGTGTGGAGGGCAGAAGTGGGTACCTTTACCTCCAGAAGCTCCCTTTATGAAGACTTCAACATTCTCCTTGTCATTGTCCTCATCACGGGCGACGTTCTGATCAGGTCTGCAGCCCCCACGCCTGCCCCCAGCTGCACTCACCTCCCTGTGCAAGGAAACTTGATTCTCACTTCTCTCATCCTTAGGCGATCCCAGGAGCGACCTTGGTTTTCTGTTCAGGGTCAGCCCCCGCTGGGCATCAGGAGGAGGGAACCTGGATCTCTCAGAGCGGTGATGGGATGGAGCCTCCCCCAGATGCTGGGCAGAACGCCCTCCACAGGAAGCCGAGCCCCCCTCCTTCACTATTTCAGGACTTCTCCATGGGGCAGGGAGGATTCACTTCTGCATGGCAAGGGCAGGTCTCTGGGCGAGGCTGAGTCTGCACGCTGCGCGGCCCCGTCCTCCTCCACCTCCCACCTGGACCCTGGCACTTCTAATCTGAAAACAGGAAGGAATTTGACCCCTTCTGAGGACAGCTACGGTCCCAGGGGAGCTCAAGAACATGAGACACCCAGAAGAGAGTCAACAATGAGACACACTTCTCACACCACGGCGAGCTGGTGCCCGCTGAGTCCCACGGAAGCCCACATCCTGTGGGTATGGCCACAGACTGCCAGAATTTTTTCCCTTGTTGACTCTGCATGCAAGAAAACATCCAGGCGTTGGAAAATGTTTTCCGTGTGTGTCTACCCCCTCTGAATTTTAGAAGCAGCCCACTCCTGGAGGGGAGGCCCCAGGTCTCCGCAGACGCCAGGTCTTCCCCGAGGCCCACATCGACACGGGGGGTCCCAGGTTTCGGCAGTGCCCCGTGTTCGTTCTGGAAGCTGGAGTCGCTTTCCTTGTCAGCCCCGGCTTTGCCAGCTTTCACGTTGCCGTAGGGAGGTTAGGTCAGGGATCATTTCTGTCTGGGAACAGGTCGGCATCTCCCATTGACGCTGATACTTAAAGTCCCTCTACTTTCCAAGTGCCAAATAAGATTTTAAAGGACAAAGAATTTAAAATGCAAGATGTTTGAAATATGTTCAAAGTAATTTTTGAAAGGGAAAAAACCAGCTAGTTCACCTCACTTCCTAGTACCAGCTTCTCTCCTCTTCTCTGTCCTCACAGGAAAGACCGAACTGTGACGATGGCACAGCCTTTGCACAGGCTTCCCGGCACCTTCTCTACTCCTCGGACTGGGAGGGAGCTTTGGCATACTTTTCTCCTGTTTTTATGTGTTCTTAGATTCTTAACAGTGAGCAGGAATTTTATAGGCAGAACATCTGTGTCTTTGTTGTTTCGAGAAAGCAAGGCTACCTCCCACTCGGGTCCCCCAGAGACCGGCATGGGGCGCGGCGGACTCTCAGAGGTCTGTGTCCCCCCCCACAGCAGTCCACAGCGGCCCGCCCCACGTGGGGTCTGGATGGAACAATGAAAGTTCCAGAGCGCGTCTGAGGAGCTGGGTGAGGTGTCCGAGGAAGCTGGGGCCGAGTGAGAGGGGTGGACGTCCCAGACATAACACGGGGAAAGCCCACTGCTGCAGAACTCACTTTATTTGAGACAGTGACAGGAAGGAGTTTGAAGGTGGGGCAGCTCGGGTGAGGGGAAAGAGCGTCCTTCAGAGTGAAGGGACATCCCTGCCCAGGTGCCATGCCTGAATGCACTAAGGGACAGGCACCAAGGAAGGCTCTGGTCGGGTCCGACCCAGACGGCTGCAGGACCCGCCATCATGGAGATGCCCCTCCTTTCACGTGAGGCCTTCAGAGATCAGTGAGAAAGAGACTCCAGGGTGCCAGGGGGCTGAAGGGGAGCGAAGGTCGCGTCTGGGAGAGGAAGAGCCTTACAACCTGCTTTATCTGGGAAGAGAGAAAGGCTACAAAGGGGATCTTGAGAACCTTCTAGCTTCTGCTTCTTTAACCCTTCAGGATGGAGAAAGGACAGATGTCAGAACTTCCGGGCATTGCCTTTTTAGGGACACTGGGTAGTCTGGACCATCTACCCTGGCATACGCTTTTCCTTTGGGTGGAGCGGTGAGAACTTGGAATTTCTGGAGCGGAGATGTGGGGACAAAGGTATTCTTTCCCTTGCTTTCGAACACACCCGTGAGCACACGAACGCCGGTGCACATCATGCTTCGGGGAGAGTCTGGTCATAGGGGCGCTGGGCGGGAAGGGACGTGGAGCAAAGATGGATCCAGTGTTGAGCACATCTTTTGGGTGGGAGGCAGGTGGCCGCTTTGGACGGTCTCTGGCCTTTCTACTCGCTTTGGAACTGTTTCAGGTACGCCAGGATGTCGGCCTTGACCGCGCTGACGGGAGCCTTGTGGAACCAGCGCATGACAGGGACTCCGTCAGGCCCCACCAGGAACTTCTCAAAGTTCCAGCGGATGTCGTGGACCTTCATGGGCTCCCAGAAGAGCTGGTTTGATGAACCCAGAAGGTCAGAGGTTGGAGGGCAGGAGTTCTGGAGCAGAGATAGGAAAAATAGAAGGGTTTTCCCCCTGCTTCTGCGTGACCCAGGTTTATCCCCAACCCTGGAGAGTCTACTCACCATCCTGCATCCCCGTATATTAACCACCTGACGTGCTCCCAGGAAGCACAGACATTTAGTGCAACATCGCCCACCGGGCAACCAGCAATCGGCCACGCGTGGGCTAGAGAGTGTGACAGTAAACAGAAAATACTCCTCCTTTCCCTGTCTGCCCCTCCCAGGATTACATCATGGTGCTGCAGAAAAATACCATTTTCTGTCTTCTTTGATAAGTCATATCATTTCTAGAGCTTCAGTTTTCTTAGCTGGAAAAATATGCTTTGGTTTAGAGTAGTGGTTCTCAGAGCTGGGGCTTCACAGTCTGATAAAAGTTCAATAACTATTTCTTGGAGATTAGTATAGAATAACATTTTATTAACATTTAGTTATATAGAATAACTAAATAGAATATTTAGAATAGAATAGAATATATAGAATAACTAAAAATCAAAAGTCAACTATAACTAAATTTAAAAATTAACAGATTTTTAAGTATTAGGTTGAAGAAAATAAAATCGGTCATATCACCATTTTTGGGCAACACAAATGGTAATTTGTATGATTTAACTCAGCATTAATTTAGTATCAGAATAAATGATGGCCTTTTATATTTAATAAATTAGGCTTTGTGGAAAACTCCCCACACTGCGTTTTTTTCCCAGGTTGCCATGGATGGGTTAGAATTCAACAAGGACCAGACCTGTCTGGCAGGCCACCAGAGGGAACCAGTGGCCTAAGAGAATGTCGGATGGTTCTGTGGTCTTCCCTGGTTCTAACACTCAGCGGCTCCACGGTCAGTTAGCACATGGGACCCTCCCTTCTGTGCTCCATGTTTGTCTCCCCGACTGCACAGGGGTCCACCAGGGAGGGGCTGGGCGCTGTTAGTAGGTTCGGGCACCCCGTGTGGCACAGCTGCTCACACCTGGGACGGATGCCATGACTGTCGGTCACACGAGCAAGTCATTGCCGTTCGGGAGGGGGTGTCGGCCACGTCAGAGCTGCCTTGTTCCGTCTCCTGTACTTGAGCTCAGGGCTCACAACGGATCTGGCCATGACTCCTGAACTCATCTGAACATTTCTTTCCAAGGAGTCCAACCTCAATCCTAGAAACGAGCCCCATGCTTTTGGGGTACCTCTACCCACCTGACCAGTTCACGCAGGTGGGTGGTCACTCACCTTCAGGAAGGTAAAGACCTTCTGTTCTTTTTCTCCATTCACATCCCCTTTCTCAAAGAGCTGAAAATTGGGAACAAAACCAGCACCGGGACGCACATACCTGCAATGAACCAGAGTGTTCCCAAGAGGGTCCAAGTTAGGATAAGGAGGGGCGGTAACGGCCACAAGTCCACAAAAGGAAGTCAGAGATAAAGAGGAAGAGACGGTGGACAGGGAAGGTGAGGAAAGAGAGATGTCTGGGGGCCAGGACTTCATGCTTTATGGAGCCAGTAGACAATTCTAGGGAAACTGGAAGGCAGTGTTGGAAGGTCAGGATTCCCAATTCATTTCTATTTCCCACATTCCCTCCTTTGCCCTGCACTGCTTTTCCCATAGATATTCCCCTAGTGTCCACGTCAAGAGCCTGAGGCGAGTGAAAGGTTGGGTGTTGCCAGCCACGCAAGCTTGCAAGCGAAGCTTCACTATGATGTTCTTGAACCCCGTGATCCACCACCCGCCCCGCAAGCTTCCAGAGGAGGAGGCCTCCAGGCAGGAGGAGGAAGGGAAAGGCTGACAGGGCCTAGGCAGGGACCTGAGCCGGCACTCACTTGAGGCCAGAAAGGATCTCTGAGTTCTTTCCTGGTTCTTGTTTTCCAAACTGGTTGCAGGGAAAGCCCAGCACAACGACACCAAAAGGCTTCAGCTCCTCCTGTAGTGCATTCAGTTCTGTGGGGAGACAATGAGCAGCATGGGCAGCCCAGAGGACGCTGGGATGCGTCACTTACCACAGTGACAAGTGTAGGCGGAAGGTTCGAGATTACAGAGACTGGGGAGGTGGGGCACAAAGCTAGAACACAGGTGGACAGAAACACACCCAAACGGCTGTCATCTTTCTTGTGTTGGTTCCCTACACGGCTGCACGGCACCCTCCAGCGGGGGCGCCCCCAGAGAGCACAGATGGGTCAGCCCGTGGCGGGGGGCAGGGGCACCTGCTGGATGCTGAAGGGAATTAAAATTTAAATGCCACGGCCAGCTTCCTTAGTGGCGGATTAACTGACTGATCAAACATTTTGAAGGAAAAGGCAAACAAAATGGACCTGCTCCCCCTGCCCGCATCATGCCCCACAGTGGCACACCTGACACCCCAGTCATCCTCCCAAGAGCCCCCTTTGGCACTCTCACCTGGGAGCTGTGGAGGGAAGCCCAAATTTGAGCCCAGCTCCAGAACATGCTCTACCCTTTTGTCAACTCTAATGACCGAATGGGTGTCACTGCCCTGGGACACTCACTGGGATTCCAGGCTCCGAACTCCAAACCTCTCTTCAAGACTGCTGGGAGGGCTTCCACCGTGTCTGTGTAGACCCGCACCAGTCTTTCCGCCTTTAGCCACTCCCCTCCCCACTGATTCAGTCCCAGTCCCGCCCCACCCAGACTCAGCTCCACGTGCTGCTGTCTCCCCTGAAAACCCTCGGCTTCAATGACAGTGGCTTCCTGTCCTTGTAGGTTTCTTCATAACGATCCCTACTCGCCGCCTTCTTTCACCATCAAGAATACGTCCTTCCTGTGGCAGAAACCTCAGCAGACCCTGCTGCTAGGCCTTCGGCCAAAGCCTTCACTCTCGCCATTTCCCCGTCTGGAGTGAAATCTGAATGAGACACTTTTTAAAAATCTCAGGTATTTAGTAAAATTCTCATGGCTAGTAAGTTATGTCATGGCAACAGAGCGGAAAACTGTGGCTTCGAATACATGAGGAAGCTCATTGCGTGTTGATACAGAAGAACATCTAAGACATTGTATCATGTGAAAAAACAAGGTGTGGAATCAGTTGTGTGTGTCTTTGCGTATATGAGAGAGATTTGCTTGTCTATACATCAAAGATTTATGACAGTATACACCATAAACTGATAACCTTGTTTACTCAAAAAAAAAAAAAAATGGTGGGGGCGCCTGGGTGGCTCAGTGGGTTAAGCCTCTGCCTTCAGCTCTGGTCATGATCCCAGGGTCCTGGGATGGAGCCCCGCATCGGGCTCTCTGCTCAGCAGGGAGCCTGCTTCCCCCTGCCCACCCCACCCCCCCGGTCTGCCTGCCTCTCTGCCTACTTGTGATCTCTGTAAAATAAATAAATAAAATCTTTTTTTAAAAAAATGGTGGATATTCTCACTCTTTATTCTGCCCCACCCCCCCGACATGGAGCCCGACACAGGGCTTGAACTCACAACCCTGAGATCGAGACTTCAGCTGAAAGGAAGAATCAGACACTCAGCCAACCGAGTCACCCACCCAGGGGCCCCCTGGAAGCTTTCTCTCCTAAACCCTTTTGCATCTTTTAAATTTTCAATGTGAATATATTCCCTATTCAACACAAATTTAAATTAAAACTAAATTGAAACAGATTTAAAAGCAGATTCACATTCCATGGAACTGCTGTTTATATATCATGACTTTTTAAACTTACTATATTTTTTCTCAAATTTAACTTTTTTTAAAAAGATTTTATTTGACAGACAGAAATCACAAGTAGGCAGAGAGAGGGGGGAAACAGGCTCCCCGCTGAGCAGAGAGTCTGATTCGGGGCTCAATCCCAAGACCCTGGGATCATGACCCGAGCCGAAAGCAGAGGCTTTAACCCACTGAGCCACCCTGGTGCCCCTCAAATTTAACTTTTTGAAGGGAGGAAAACCCCTACTTGTTAAATGATACTAAACTGTTGCTAAATGATATTAGCCTTAGATTCTGAGATTTTATACAAATTAAATAAAGATTTAGTGTGTAGCTTTTCAAGTTCTCCCTAGGGTTGATTATACATAAAAATAACTATAAAGTAAGCCCCAAATTCTTTCAAATGTCAGATCTTCCTGTAATCTGCTCTTTTGAAAGTATCTTTTAATGCACAATTTGATCATTAAAAAGTCTTTAGGTTCTTTTGGTGAATGTGAACCATTTGGTTTTTGTTGTTCTTTGAAGGAGGGGCTATTTCAATACAATTTTTGCCTAAGTCAAGCAGCCCCCTCTGTATTAGTCCTTTTAGAATGCTTTAACAAATACCATAGACCAGGGGGCTTGTGAACAATAAGAACTTATTTCTCAGAGTTCTGGAAGTCCAAAGTCATGGTGCTAATGTGGTGGGGTTCTAGCAAAGGCCCTCTACCAGGTTGCAAACTGCAGGCTTCTCACTATGTCTTCCCATGGTGCAAGGGCTGGGGGGGTTCTATGCTGTCTCTTCTTATAAAAGCACTATCCCATTCATGGAGATTCACGGTCATGGCCGCAACATCTCCTGAAGGCCCTGTTACCATCGTATTGGGCGCTGGGACTTCAACATACAAATTTCAGGGGGACACATTCAGACCATGGCACCTGCTGACTGTTCTTCTTTTTCTTTTTCTTCCTTTTAGAGAAACAGTGTGAGTGGGGTGGGGAAAGCAGAGGGAGGGAGAGAGAGAATCTTAAGCAGGCTCCCTGCTACCTTAGTCTCATGATTCTGAGATCACAGCCTGAACTGAAATCAGGAGTCAGATGCTTAACCAACTGAGCCAGCCAAGTGCCCCTGAATGTTAATTTTAAAATATCAAAATTTAATGAACTGTGTATCTTAGAGGTGAGATTACAATATACTTAAATTTAAGTGGTGTTAAAAAAGAGAAAATTCTTTGATTTCTTGTTATTGAAGTCCCATTAAGACAAATTGATGGAAAAAAAGGAAAGAAAGAAAAGACAAATTGATGGGACTTTATATTTGTGATCATTTGAATAGATACCAGTGTCCACATGTGGAAAATTTTTCGTAAAAACTGTTCACATGTTATTTTGCATATATGCATATGCATATGTTCACATATTAATTATTGCAATTAATCTTGAAAAAGACATTTTTTTTAAAAAGCAGAAAAACCAAGCTGTGGCATGTCAGAAACTGCATTTATCTCTATTACAATCCATCTGAAACTTCAAATAACCTTTTCTAGATCAACAGGAAAACAAACTCTTCCCCATGAGCACAAAGAAAATCCACCTCAGTCACCGTAGAAGGTCGGGCCAGATTTGGAGATGGAGCGTCTTTCCAAAGAGCTGTCCCACCAAAGATTACCTGCGAGAAAGCCATATTTCCCTCTTGGAGGTGCTGAAAACCCAAGAGCATTTTCCTGAAGATCCTCTCTGCTGTTGTTCCCAGATGTCACCAATGAGAAGGATAAAGGTAGCCCCTTGAAAGCTAGACTCCGGCCTGGGGTCCAAGCTAGGGCTTCCTGTTCTCCTGTTAAACAGTTTCACAGGGGCACCCGCGTGGCTCAGTGTTAAGCCTCTGCCTTCAGCTCAGGTCATGATCCCAGGGTCCTGGGATCGAGCCTCTGCTCAGCAGGAAGCCTGCTTCCGCTCCCCCTCTGCCGGCCTCTCTGCCTACCTGTGATCTCTCTCTCTCTGTGTCAAATAAATAAATAAAGTCTTTAAAACAACAACAATTTCACAGGACATCAATATCACACAACATCATGGTCACAGTGGTCATGATAAATCCAGACCGAAACAAGATGCTCTCTAAGACTTTATTTTAAAACAGACAAAACATGAACCGCGTCCAGACTGCAAAACTAGCCAAGCATCTCCATGTTCTTGCCAATATATGTGACGTCTGCTTCTTTACCAGCTACAGTTTTGGCCTTGCTTTATTCCCCTGACCTCATAGATAAGATTTATTAAGACATATCTGAGTCACAGTCACAGAATTCTCCCCACTTCCTCATTTCCTGACAGCATCCAATTCGGAGCAAAGCTTCAATTCCTTGAATCTTTCCCCAAAGCACCGAACACAAGCCCAGATTCTCAAATAAGTCCTTTCCAGCACTTTCTTATTGAGAAGCCCCATGGTTCCCTACAATATATGTTCTCCCTCACAGCCGAGCAGCAAACCCTACTTGTTCAGTGATAGGTACGTTCCTGGTGGTTTTTGATTAAATCTTCTGGAGAATCTCATTCCTCCAATCTGGAGATAATTCTCCTGGCCTCCTAAGGAGGGGAGCAGTGACAGGATTTAGAGGGACAGACTCCCCTGATCACCTATTCCCCCCTCACCCCACTCCTCCCAACAACAAATAGGAAAACCTCTGGAATTAGAATATGGGCATCTGACCAAGCTCATTCCAGAGGAATCGAATCAGAGCTCTTACCAGGATACTGAGCTGTCAGGCCTCAGTATGTGGCCACGTTGACAAAGAGGACATGCTTGCCCGCGTAGCGCCGGAACTGCACATACTCCTCGTCATTGAGCGTGAGGGCTCCGTACTCATAGATGGTGCCCGTCACCCCCTTGTAGCAATCCAGCTGGAATGGAACAAAAACCGCCATGCCGTGACAATAAGGCAAACAATAACCCCTAACAGCCGTGGACTTCTGCAGAGCGCTCAGAGATCTTTCATGGGAACACCTCGAGATTCTAAGAACCGAAGAGACCTCTGTCTGGTAGTATTTTTAGTTATGGCGAGACCACCACCAGAATGTGTGCCTTGTAAGTTAAAATCCTTTCCGCGTGGGGGTTGCCTGGCTGGCTCAGTCGGTGGAGCATGTGACTCTTGATCTTGGGGTTGTGAGTTCGAGCCCTAGGTTGGGTATAGAGATTACTTTAAAAAAATCTTAAAAAAAAAAAAAGCCTCTGTGTGTGTGTGTGTGTATGTGTGTGTGTGCATGTGTGTGGACAAGCACTTCGTGATGCTCCCAGCTTTTGTCTCTCACATGGGTATCGTCCTGTGAGCTGAGATGTAGAATCCCAAGAAAACCGTGAACTGGAAGGGCTGAAACTTTCCAACTCTGACATTAGTTCTGCTCCAGTCTGAAGGGACCTGATACTCAAAAATGCAGACTTTTATTCACAAGATGGCTTTCTACAGCTGGAATTGTGCCCCAAGCAGGCAGTAGTGGCTGACGTGGACCCAGACGCCCCACATAGGTTGCCTTTTTTAAATTTCAGAGAGGGGAGATGGTCTTACGAATGCTGGTCTTTGGGCATCGTATGTACATCATCTTACATGTCATAGGGACCCGCTAACAGAGCACCAGAGTAGTTTGAGGACCTGAACAAGACCGGGGCATATTAGAAATACAAGTGCCTAAGACACCTCTCCAAAGAAGACATCCAGATGGCCAACAGACACATGAAAAGATGCTCCACGCCACTCAGCATCAGGAAAATACAAATCAAAACCACAGTGAGATACCACCTCACACCAGTCAGAATGGCTAAAATTAACAAGTCAGGAAACAACAAATGCTGGCGAGGATGTGGAGAAAGGGGAACCCTCCTACACTGTTGGTGGGAATGCAAGTTGGTGCAGCCACTCTGGAAAACAGTGTGGAGGTTCCTCAAGATGTTAAAAATAGAGCTTCCCTACGACCCAGCGATTGTATTACTGGGTATTTACCCCAAAGATACAGATTCAAAGGGGCACGTGCAACCCAATGTTTATAGCAGCATTATCAACAATAGTCCGACTATGAGGAGAGCCTAGATGTCCACCGACAGATGAGTGGATAACGAAGATGTGGTATAGGGGCGCCTGGGTGGCTCAGTCATTAAGCATTTGCCTTCGGCTCAGGTCTTGATGCCAGGGTGCTGGGATTGAGCCCTGCACTGCGCTCCCTGCTAGGCAGGAAGCCTACTTCTCCCTCTCCCACTCCCCCTGCTTGTGTCCCTGCTCTTACTGTGTCTCTGTGTCAAATAAATAAATAAATCCTTAAAAAAAAAAGAAGAAAACGTGGTATATATATATACACAATGGAATATCACTCAGCCATCAGAAAGAATGAAGTCTTGCCATTTGCAACAATGTGGATAGAACTAGAGATTACGCTAAGCAAAATAAGTCAGTCAAAGAAAGATAAAAATGTGATTTCACTCCTATGTGGAATTTAAGAAACAAAACAGATGAACAAAGAGGAAGGGAAGGAAAAGATAAGATAAAAACAGAGAGGAGGGCAAACCGGAAGACTATAGTTAAGTAAACAAATTGCTGCTTGCTGGAGGGGGGTGGGTGGAGCATGGGCTAGATGGGGGAGGGGCACTAAGGAGGGCACCTGCTGTGATGAACACTGGGTGTTCTATGTAAGTGATGAATCACTAAATTTCACTCCTGAAACCAATACTTCACAGTATGTTAACAAACTTGAGTTCAAAAAAAAAGAAAAGAAAATAAATGCAAGTTCCTGGTTCTCCTGAGACCTGCTGAATCAGAAACTTTGGGGTGGTGGTTGGAGAAAAGGAGTGAAGGCCGGACTTTGCTTCAGATCAGCTGGCAGTCTCCAGGCAGGGTTCCCGAGGCATACAGACTGTAACACTTGTACAGCTCCCTCAAGGATTTCCTTAACATTTTACCACTATAGCCTCTTCACTTTGGTAACCATAAAACCAGCCATCCTTCAAGCATATGGCCCACCGATAGCCATCTTAAGGGTCTCATGACTAATGTTTTATTCGGCAGTAGTCAATAACTTCATCCTAACAGTGCTAGCCCCTCAAGGTCCTGGGAGCCTTGCTTCCAAATTCCTTAGACATTTATGCTATCCCTAACCCCTACTAACTAGAGAGCATAAAACCAGTCACTCCTCACAACCTCCCTGCAGCTCTTTCTGCCCAGGGGTCCTGTTCCTGTGCTATAATAAAGCACTTTCCTGCACTGAAAATGTCTCAAGAACGCTTTCTTGACTCTTGGTTCAGCCGCCCACATCAGGTGGGACCCTTGTGCCTTGACAAGTCCCCCCATGAATCTTGTCTGGGGTTCACGGCCTTCAGTCCCGGGTATTCTCTTTCTTCTGGGGGTGGGGGAGCCAGTAAGAGAAATGTAATTGGTTTTGGGGCACCTGGGTGGCTCAGTGGGTTAAAGCCTCTGCCTTTGGCCAGGTCATGATCCCAGGGTCCTGAGGATTGGGCTCTCTGCTCCACTGGGAGCCGGCTTCCCCCTCTCTCTCTGCTTGCCTCTCTGCCTACTTGTGATCTCTGTCTGTTGAGTAAATGAATAGAATCTTAAAAAAAGAGAGAGGGAGAGAGAAATGTAATTGGTTTAAATCCACAAGTGAGACTGAGTTTTTGAATGAATTCATCTGGTTTTAAAGTTAAAACCTGGGGCACCTGTGTGGCTCAATGGGTCAAGCCTCTGCCTTTGGCTCAGGTCATGGTCTGGGGTCCTGGGATCCTGGTCCTGGGATGGAGCTTCACATTGGGATCTCTGCTCAGTGGGGTGGCCGTTTCCCCCCTCTCTCTACCTGCTGGTCTGCCTTCTTGTGATCTCTCTCTCTCTCTGTCAAATAAATAAAATCTTAAAAAAAAAAAACCCAAACCCTGCTGGTACCACATCACCCACTTGAAGCCTGACCCGGCGTCCTGAGGCATATCACACATCTCGGACAGGGCGGCTACTGACCTCCAGTGCCAGATTTTTTTCCCAAGGGCAGCAGGAGATCAGGGCTCCACCAAGACCCAAGAGCAAATCTTACTCTGGTCCACACTTTGTCCTCCCCCACTGGCTGCCGCTCACCACCCCACCTCCTCTAACATTAAAATCTGCCAACAGCTGCCCTGGCCTTCTGTGTTTTATTGTGGGGGGGGGGCGGGGGGGGGAGCCCCTCTTCGCCTACCCTGACACTCCCCCAGAACACACTCCGGCATCAGCCTGCGGCTCTTCCCCTGCCGGGGTCTCAGCTGCTCTGGGGAACCCGGGCAGCCACCCTCCCTCCAAACTCCCCTGTTCCTACGTGTCCCGTTTCCCGGACCCACAAGGTTGCCCGGAGGTCAGAGCAGGGGCGGCGGTGGAGGGGCAGGCAGGACAGCAGCCTTGGCCACTTGCTCCACGAGCGCCCGGTGACGGACACGGTCCTCGGAGGGAGTCGGCTTCGCGGAGCTCCAGCCTCGGGGAGCGGCTGCCGGGGTCGGCCGAGCTCGAGAGGCGGGTCGCAGCCTGGGCGAGGACGAGGGAGGACTGCTCGCATCCCTGGACACCAGGCCAGTCGACAGGGGCTGCAGTCCGCTGGGTCCCCAACGGGACACTCACCTTCATCTTCTGGGTCGGCTGGGCGAGGCCGACCAGGAACAGCGGGAAAAGCCCCGAAGCCCAGAGCTGAGGGAGCATGGCTCGCGCGCGCAGGGCCAGGCGGTCTGCGGTCCCCCGGGCACCTCGGTCCCTTTTGAGCCCCGCTGGGGATCGGAGCCGAGACGCTCCCTCCAATCAGAGCAGCGCGCGCGCACACACACTGACACGCGCAGGCCCCTGCCCTCCCCCCACTGTCCCTCCCCTCGCTTCCGTCCGGCCCACCTCCCCCGCCCTCGAGCCCCTCGGCCGGCCCCGCCGCTCCCCTGCACCTGTTGTGGCGGCGCACGTGTCGGGCCGGGCCGGAGGGCGCCTCTGTCCTTGGAACCGGGAGTGCCTCCTGGGGTCGCTGTCCGCGGAATTAGAATCTGCTTTTTAAAAACGAGACCGTCATGTAATGCACAGTAAAGTTTGAGACTCGTGGTCGCGGGTGACAGTCATCCTCCGGCCTGTCGCGGCACAGTCCTAGCGACGAAGCCGGGCCGCGGGGCCGCACCGCGTCAGACGCCCGCCCGGCCGCCCGGCCCCTGGCCAGCGGCTTGTGGGCGCAGGCGGCCCCGCCGCGGGCACCTGCGCCCTGGGCAGCGGCCGGGCCAGAGCCCTGACCCGCGAGTCGGGACGGCCCCGGGCTGCAGCTGCCTCCGCGGCCTCGTCTCCGCCCCCCACCCCCTCCCCGCAGTGGCGAGGCCCTCGTCGCAGCGGGCGGAAAGCGGTCGCAGGGGGACTCGGCCAAGACGCGCAGAGCTGCTTCTCCCGCCACCTCTGCCCCCAGCTCCCACGGTTCTCACGGCCGCTCCGCTTTGCCAAAGTCTCCGGTGACCCGGGGGGACAACCCCTTCCTTCCTTCTCAGCGCTAAGCCCTTCCCAGCCCCGCCGGGCCAGGGTCACACCCACCGCCCGCTCCGCTCCCGGAACGGAAGGCGCCTCGGGTTGAACTGGGAACGCCTGGGAGGACGAGCTTTGTGCTGGCTCAGATTTCCCAGCTCTTCTCAAAGGCCCGCGAACCGGTCTGGTCGCTGGCGCCGAGCCAGCCTCGCGGGTCCCCAGGGCGCCCTCCTCGGTACGACCTGGGCGCGCTGCGGGGCTCTTCGGCCTCTCCCCGTGTCCGTTCACAGAAGGGGCTGAAGCTCACACTGTGAGGCGACAGAGAGACCAGGTGTGCTCGGGACTGGGTCCTGGTCTCAGCACGAGTGTCCGGCTCCAGGCCCCACTGTTCCCATCTGCACGGTCAGGGTGAGTCCTACAGTCGGCCTGCCGGGGCTGCTCTGAGCCGCGACCATGACTCTGAAGGACTCAGCCCTGCACAGGGCACAGGTCAGCAACCACTCCCCACCCTCGGCTTTGAACCCCGACAAATGAAAGCCAGCCCCGGATTCCCGCGGTCCACCCCTTGCTCTTCTCCGGTTGGGACCAAGTCTGCACTGAGACGGGCGCATTTGTTCATCTTGCAGTCTCGGGGACGCGCCTCAGGACAGAGCTCATCACTAGGTCCAATGGCTGAAACTCCAACTCTCCAGTCCTGCTCCAACATTCCTGACAAACTTCTGGGCACCGTGGGTCCTGGCCTCCCGCGGCGAGAAGGGAAGGTGTGGAGCCCGCACCGGGCAGCAGGCACGTGTCTCTGGTCCTCTGGAGGCTATCTCTGCGCTGCCGTTTCCCTTCTGTCCTCCAGAGCCCACTATCCTGACCTGCTCCCAGGAATCTTGCGTTTGCCCCTTTGCTTGTCTTCTTCCTTCCCCCACAATCTGCCTCTGTTGCATGACTTGTTTTAAAGATTTCATTTATTTATTAGGGAGGGAGAGAAAGCATGAGGGAAGCACAGATGAGGAGGGAGCAGCAGACTCCCCGCTGAGCAGGGAGGGACAGGACCTGGGGCTCCATCCCACCACCAGAGCAGGAGGCAGCCGCTTCCCTGACTGAGCCCCTCCGTTGTATGGTTTTCTAAAGATCAACTTCGTTGACATCCCTCATGTTAAAAATGCTTTGGTTCCTCCCTAATTCTTACACCATTCACTTGGAATCCTCCCAGGGAGCACTCTGGAGGTGACACTGAACAAATTCCGTGTCCCCTCCCTCCATGAAAATGTCATGTTTCTGGCGGACTGAGCTGGCCCCATCACCCCACATCCACCCACTGGGCTGTCAATTCTAGACATTTTAGGAAAAATCTGAGCCAATACTTTGGGATCCTTCCTGAAAGATTTCTTGACATAGTAATGACCTATTATTCAAAATTCAAAATGATGGAACACAATTTTATCAAACGAGACTTCAGAGGTGACTGCTGAGGCCTGAGTCACCAATCAGATCCTAAACAGCTTGACCAGGGCTTGAATGGACCCGAGCTCAGGCCGGCTGCCTTTCTCAAGGAGCCTAGGGCACAAGAGGGTGAGACTCAGGGCAGATTGTCTCAGTCACCGTTTCTGTGGCCCAGTCAGGATGAAGCAGGTTTTAAAGGGTGTGGGCAGGAGTCCAAAGGGAAGCCATGATCCGCACCAGGTTGTAGGATGTTACGGGCTGAATTTTGTTCCCTCCACGAGGTGTACTGAAGTCCTAACTGACCCTCTGTACCTTGGAACGTGACCTCATTTGAAGAGTCTTGCTGCCACTGTGAGCAGGTACGATGAGGTCATCCTAGAGTAGCCGCTTTGTAAGAAGGGCGTGCGAGGCTGTCCCGTGAAGACAGGGACAGACTGAAGTTACGCTGCCCGGAGCTAAAGATGGTCTGGGGCCACCAGACATGGGGAGAGGCAAGGAAGTGTCCTTCCGCCCAGGTTGCAGAGGGAGCAGGGCCAAGGTGACCGCTTGGTCTCAGACTTCTAGCTGCCAGGACTGTGAGACAATACCCCGTTCTCAACCACTCAGTTGGTGGCCCTCTGCAGGGCCGCGCTCGGAAACACACAGTAAGCTTCCATTCAGAGACGAGAACTCTGTTCTCTCCGACTGCTTTCCGGTTTCTTCCGATCCCTTCTGTCCCCATGCTCGCCAAAGGGTTCCTTCCTTCTCAGTTTCCTTGATCAAAGAGAAACAAATCTCTGTATGGCTTCCATACGCGCCTTCATCCTGGTTCCAGAGCAAAACTACTTCCCTGTTTACCTGAACGCCGGCTTAGAGATCCAGGCCTCTGCTTAGTGCTGCCTGGAAGATTTTTCGGGTTCAGTCCATCTTCCCAGGTACACAAGGGCCGCCCCCGCAGGACGCAGGGATCTCCTTCTCCGCCCCGCAAGGCAGAGACGCAGACGGCCGTCGTGGACCCGCCGTGTCCGAGCGCGGACCCGCTGTATCGGAACCGCGTCTTCTCATTCACCGTCTGGTGTCGTCCTCCCGCCGAGGACGGATGCGGCCGGGGAAGCAGCTCTCCTTCACTGCACATGCGTGAGAGTGCAATGTACCAATATAAAGTTGCTCGACTTCAAATCTAGCTTTTTGCCTGTTTTTTAGTCTCCTTTGCCTTCTCTAAATGCATTAACCACATGTACTAGGAATTTGAGAAGAGTGATGATTTTGCCGTATTTTGTTGTTGTTGCTGCTGTTACATTTTTCCAAAAAAGGTTAATTTACTTTAGAGAGAAAGAGTGCGCGGGTGGGAGGAGGGGCAGAGGGAGAGACTCTGGGGCAGACTTTCCGCAGAGCACGAAGCGCAGGGCCTGCCGCGAGGCTCGATCTCATGAGAGATCATGACCGGAGCCAAGATCCAGTCAAACGCTCAACCCGCTGAGCGCCCAGGGCCCTGCTGCTACATTTCTGTCCACGTCTCTGTGTACTATTGCCTTATCCTTGAGGACCCCTCAGACCCAGGCTGGCTGTGGCCCTAATCCAGAGCCTTTGCGAAGCCAGCGGGTCCTCAAACGACACCCCCTGGAGGCCTTGTCCCGGCCGCCCGCATTCCCACCCTTGTCCGCCGCACCGGGTAGCTCTAGTGTTTGGTGAGGCAAAGGGGACAGCATGTGCAGAAGAAGGTGCTCTCCCCAGGGGGCGCCAGTGCCCATCGCCCCCACCTTTGTGCTCCAGAGAGGCGCCCCCAGTCCACACACAGCCGTGGCTGTCTGGGACGCCGCCGGCACCCACAAGACCTAAGCAACTTCTCTGCCACGGGACCGGCCGTCCCAGCTTCTGCGACCTGGGCCTTTCTCCTCCCGGGAGGAAGGAATCTGTCAACACCGGAGCCAAAAGTCCAGCTACTAGCTGCGGCGGGGCTGGACTTCAAGTGACCGTCTTCTCCGCCGCCGCCACTTCCCAGCTCTTCCTGCTTCCGTTCGTTCAAGAGGAGCCGATCTCCTGGGGATTTAATCTGACCAACTTCCACCCTGAGAAGACTGGGAAGAGAACATGTTGACTGGGGAAAACTCCACAGTTTTAATGCCTGAATGTTTTACTTTCTTCAGTTCCATGTGGCCTTTCAGAGGCCCGGAAAGGGCAGGGAGGGACCCGTCTGACCTCGGGTGGCCTTACCTCAACCACACGCCCTCTGTCCCGCAGCCCTCCAGCCGCCGCAGGGGCAACAACGTGCAGCCGGGAAGCATCCCTTCCTCGCGTGGATTCTCACCCAGTGGCCCAAGCTCCAGCCTGGGAGGTCCCCGCCGCTTTCGGCCTGTCTTGGGGTGACCCTGCCTCTCCCTGGAGCAGAGTCGGGAGGAACAAGGGATCCTGGAGGGACTGGGCGCCGGAGCGAGATGGGGAGAAGTTAGAGGAGAAACGGGAGTGATGAAGGGAGGGAGAGATGAGGGAAGAAGGAGGGGAGGAAAGACCAAAGTATGAAAGACAAAAAGGGAGGAGAATCAGTCTGCATCAACTCCAGTTTAGTAATATCAGGAATATTTAGATCGATTTTCTGACTCCAGTGTCACCAAAATAAGCACTAGGTTAATATTTTTCTCCATTTTATAAGTAAGGATATAAAGACAGAGTTAAAAAAAAGCTTCTCGGGTTATAGAGCCATAATATGTCAGGCTGGGACTCACACTCAAGTGTGTCTGATCCCAAATCCAGACCCCTTGGTAGCCTGAATACTAGCCCCCGAAGGTATCAGACATTAATCCCTGGAACCTAGAAAGATTTTGCAGATGTGATTAAGTTGGGGATCTTGGGATAAAGAGATTATCCTGGATTATCTGGGTGGACACGAAACACAATCACATTCAGGGAGGGAGCCAGGGGAGATTTTACTAAGAAGACAGGAGAGACACGAGAGGGACAGCGGAAGCCAGCGGTTGGAGTGGTGCCAGAACGGGTCACGAGTCCTTCTTTCAGTTTCCCACAACATGTTCCTCCTTTCCTTCCCAGCCCTTCCCAGAAGCATCCTTTAATGCCCATATTTCTGCAACAGTTAGCTCAAGGCATTCTAGGCTTTTCTATCAAGCACCTCAAGATTCTTCAAGTCTCTACACATTACCCATTTTCAAAGCCACTTTGAGATATATGTGAAACAGACAGACATATAGCTATCTGTATCTATTTATTTATATCGGCATTTATCTCCTGTTAAGGATACAGCTAACTAATCAATATATCTGTATTTATGTGTACATAGAGAGAGACAGAAACAGACCCAGACACAGAGAGGTGTACTACAAGGAATTGGCTCACCAGATTATGGAGGCTGAGAAGTTCCAAGATCTGCTACCAGCAAGCTGGGAACCCAGGAGAGCTGATGTACTTCCTGTCTGAGTCCGAAGGCTTGAGAATGTGGGGAGCTGATGTTGTAAGTTCCACTCTGAGTCTGAAGGCAAAGGACTAATATCCCAGCTCAAAGACACAATTCTTTCTCTTCATATATTTAGGTAGGTAATATGCATCTCTGTTTGATCGCACCAGTAATACACCATATAATTAAGCAATTCAAGAGCATGGCTTTCGTGTCATAAAATTTAAGTTCTTCACATTGCCTAGAAAGAGGGGGAGGGGAGCCTGGGTGGCTCAGTGGGTTAAAGCCTCTGCCTTTGGCTCAGGTCATGATCCCAGGGTCCTGGGCTCGAGCAGGGAGCCTGCTTCCCTTCCTCTCCCTCTGTCTGTCTCTCTGCCTGCTTGTGATCTCTTGTCTGTCAAATAAATAAATAAAATCTTAAAAAAAAAAGAAAGGGGGAAAAGAGGCAAAATAGCTATTTATGACTAGAATCTGATATAACCCTTGTGCATTTTGTAATCTCAAAGAATGATCAAAGTGTATATATCCACCAGCCTGATGGGAGTGGGGGAGGGGGAGTAAACCTATACCAAACCGTTCAAGAGAAAACAAGAAAGAAGGATATAGAACAGAAGGGACAAAATACACACCTAACACAGAGACATATATAATGCCTGAAAGTAAAAAGATGGGAGTTACTAAGCATAAATAAACCAAAATAAAATTACCTATGCTGTTTTGAGACAAGGTAGATTTTAAGACAAAATGGTTTCTCTAACCAAGGATTTAGAGAAAGTTTTTGTAATGATTAAACATACAATTCACCAGGAAGATAACAGGTACTCTAAATTTGTAAGCACCTAATAACATAATTGATAATATATAAATTAAAAATTGACAGAAATCTACAGAGAAATATGTTAAATCTGCACATCACAGTGGAAGACTTTAACATACAACTTTTAGTAATAGATAGAAAAAGCAGGAATGAGTAGTGATAGGTGGGATTTAATTAGCAGGTGTGTCAAGTTAGACCAGCCGGCAGTTACAGAACATCCAACAGCTGCAGGATACAGGAGACTTTAATGCAAACATGGAATGCTTCTAAAAACCCACCATGTGCTGGGCTACCAGCCAACGACCTGTACATTTCAAAGACTGAAATGATGCAGACCATATTCTTTGACCACATGCAATTAAGCCATTATTCACCTAACAAGCAACTAGACTATTCCTACATACTTGGAAACTGAAGACTATTATACCATAAAATAATGTATGTTTCCAAGATGACATCAGAATGGAAATTATTTTTCCTGGGGAAAAAAGTTTTATGCTTTGAAAATACATTTCACATTGGTTGGGCCATTCACTCTCTGCTTCAGAGTAGAGGCCTCCAAGGCTAATAGCTTTCCAACGTGTCCTTGATTTCCTTCAAATAATGTGCTTTTCTTCCTCTCCCATGTTCTTATGTCCTCCATGGCCTGCTTCTGGACTCTAGGAAGTATTCTGAGCTGAACGATAATAAAATTATGACGGCAAACATTCTGGGTTGCACACATGGGATGCATGGAGGAAATTAAAGAAAAGGGAAGGAAGGAACTGTAAGGGTGGACGCAAGAACTAATGAGACAGAAATCTGATATGAAAAGAGGCTGACTTAGCAAAAAAACTTTAAAAAGATTACTGTTACTGATAACTCTGTGGCAAAAGAAAAATGGAGAGAAAAAGCACAAATAGCTCATATTAGAAGTGGAAAAGGAAAGGGCTTGCCTGGCTCAGTTGGTAGAACAAGCAACTCTTGATCTTGAGGTTGTAAGTTCCAGTCCCATGTTGGGGGTGAAGTTTCCTTAATAATGATAAAAAAGAAATGGACAAGGAGACATCACTTCATATCACTAGATATCCTACAGGGGTTAAGAACACATATATCACGAACAACTTAATGCCGATGAATATACGAGCCTAAGTGAAATAGACAAGTAAGAGGATATAATTATATCTTTTCTATATTTATTTCTGTAATAAATACAACATATGAACAATAATTCAGTGCTTAAAGATATTTGATCTATTTTTAAAAATCTTTCACAAATAATTTTCCAAGTATAGATGACTCTACTAGTAAATTCTACCAAACATTTAAAGAAGAACTGATCATGAGCTCACAAAAAATCTTCCGGAGGATAGCAGAAGAAGAATCCTGAATCATGTTATGAGGATAGTGTAGCCATACTGTCAAAATGTGACAAGGACAAAAAAATATATATATATGACAAGGGACACCTGGGTGGCTCAGTCAGCTGGACATCTGCCTTCGGCTCAGCTCATGATCCCAGGGTCCTGGGATCAAGTCCCACATCAGGCTCCCTGCTCAGTGGGGAGCCTGCTTCTCCCTCTGCCTGCTCTGCCTGCTGCTCCTCCTGCTTGTGCTCTCTCTCTGACAAATATATAAGTAAAATATATTTTTAAATCTATGACAAGGACATTATGAGAAAGAAAAGCCATAGGCGCAATCTTTTTCATGAACATAGTGCAAAAATCCTATACAAAATCTTAGTAAGCCAAATTAAGCAATATAAAGTTGGATTTCCGCCCCCAGGAAAGCAAAAATGGTTTAACATTCTAAGTCAAGCAATGAATACACCAATTTAACAAAATAATATCACAGGGTCATCTCAGTATGTGCTTCAAAAAGCATGTGATAAAATTCGGCATTGATTCATATTTTAAAGTTACAGCAAGCTGAGGAAAGAAGAGACCTTTCCTGCCTGATGGAGTATCTAACACATCTGCCACGAGTGTCACACTTCATGGTCAAATTTCATCATTATCCTCTGAAATAATATTCAAGGAAAGGATGTCTCTGGTCCTACCTCAATTCAGTATTGTGTTGGCAGAATTAGATAGTGAATTTAAGGCAAAAGGGAAATTTAATCTACAAAGATTAGAAACAAATGAAACTGTCATTAGTATACTCTGTAAACATATACTTTAAAAAGAAACTAGCAATAAATTATTATAATTTTGTGACCTTAGCAAAGTTGTTCGATAATAATTAATACAAAATTCACTATATATCTATATAGTTTTCATAAACCACAAATTTAAGCTTAATTCTTAAAAATAACATAACCAAATACTCAGCAGTAAAGTTAGCAAAAGATGTCCTCCATTGATTGCTTTGATGAGAAATGTTAGTCTTAGCTGGTACGTGTTTGAAGAGTCCTAAATTAATCTTTAGTATACACGTTAATGAGTTAGAAGAGTCAATGATGTAAGAATGTCATTTCTTTTTTTAATAAGTAAGATAAGAAATATTTTAATACAATAGCTTCTCAAAGTCAAAATCAATGCAAAAAAATCCATGATGGACATTATTAAAGTAAATAAGTACCAGTGTTCCGCTGAGCCATATTGGAACCTAAGGTAAAAAGAAAAATGTGGAGGGGTTCGGAAGGGGCCTCCGGGAACGGGCGGAGAGGTGTTTGGAACTTGATCACATTTTTTTTTAAAGCACTCGCTTCTTACATTCAAAGAGTAAGGATTCTGCAGAAAAGCGAAAGGCACTACCTGATGAATCTTTGGCTCGGGGCATTGATTCAAGTTACCCTCCCTCTCAGACGGATGTAGAACCACCCAAAATTTCCAGCGCAAAACCTGTTTCTGTTAAACAAGAGCCCAAAACATCATCCAGTCTCCTTTCCGGCAAGAGTAACGGCAAGGCCCTCGCAACTGAAAAAGTAAAGGAGGAAGCTGAGACGAGACCAGCTGATAAGATGAAATCAGACGTCACAGAAGGAGGTGATATTCCAAAGAAACCGAGATTGGAGAAACCAGAGACCGGTCCTCTCCCATCACCGTCCAAACTAGCAAGGATTTAGCCACGACCGACCTTTCCAGTCTTGAGGAGACGAGTGCTGACGATTTTGCCCCGGAGATGGGATTGGCCTGTGTTGTTTGTAGGCAAATGACGGTGGCGCCCTGTACTCAATTAGAAGGACGTCATGTGGGAGTGCCCTAATCTCTACCACCAAGACGGCCAGGAGCCCCAGGCGACAGGCGAGGAAGTGAATGGCCCTCGTCTTGTGTGGACTTGTGCTCGGTGTACCAGACAAATGGAAAGAATGGGTCAAAAAACTCAGAAACCAGCCCCCACAGTCGTTTCTGTCGCGCCAGCTGTCGGAGAGCCCTTGGTTAAGAAACCAGAACCTAAACTCAAGCAGAGACAACTTTTCTAGCACTTAAGAGAACAGACGTCAAGACATCCATAGCTATTTCAGGAAATTCTTTTAGTCCCAGTGTTTCCTCTTCAGGACCCAGTAGCCTAACTGGATGGGCAGATTTTGCAGCTTAAACCCCCTCTGCTGGTCCAACAACAGCGAAACGGAATTCAACAACCCAGAATAATGGTGGGAAGCCTGCGACCTCATCCGCTAACCAGAGGCCTGTGGGTTTAACTGGTCTGGCGACATCATCTAAAGGTGGGACAGGTTCCAAAACGGGTTCCAGGGACAACACTGCGCCCTCCACTGAAACCACCTCCACCTCTAACTTTGGGCAACACCGGCCTTAGCCGCGCCCGTAGCTGTGACAATGTCAGCGAAGTGGGTCTTCCCAGTCCAAGCAGTGTAGCTCCAGGAAGCACCAGCCAGCTCAGTGGGAATGGAAGGAGTGGGACATCAGGGCCCAAGGGAAGTACCACTAGCAAAACCGCTTCAGAATCAAGCAGCTCTCCCTCAGCATCCCTTAAAGGTCCGACTTCACAAGAATCACTGCTCAGTGCCATGAAGCGATTACAGATGGTCAAGAAGAAAGCTGCGCAGAAGAAACTCAAGAAGTAGTGTGGCCAAGTAGGTTTTTATGTCACATTACCCTAAAATCTTATTATTAGAACATAAACTGTAATGTGCTATAACTTAATAAAAATCTTCACGATGGAAAAAAGAAAAATGTGTACCACTATAGATATGTTTTTATGGATTTTAAATAGTTAATTTTTTTCTAGAACATTTAAACGTTGAAAAAATATTAAAAAACAAAACCTCAATATTGAACAATCAAAAAGTATTCAAACTCGGGACGCCTGGGTGGCTCAGTTGGTTAAGCGGCTGCCTTCGGCTCAGGTCATGATCCCAGCGTCCTGGGATCAAGTCCCACATCGGGCTCCTTGCTCGGCAGGGAGCCTGCTTCTTCCTCTGCCTCTGCCTGCCACTCTGTCTGCCTGTGTTCACTCGCTCTCTCTCCCTCTCTCTCTTTAAAAAAAAAAAAGTATTCAAACTCACCATGACCTTAAATATTTTGTTGATAACACAGAATGCATTATAATTTTACCTCCCTGGCTGTGATGGAACAAACCCAACAACATTTTCGAAATCTTCTTTGCTTATCCTATTTTCAATTGTGAGAACTGCAATGCTTGACAATATCTCTTGACAAAGTAACAATCTTTTAGATATCTTTTTTTAAAAAATTTTATTTATTTATTTGTCAGAGAGAGTGAGCACAGGCAGACAGAGTGGCAGGCAGAGGCAGAGGGAGAAGCAGGTTCCCTGACGAGCAAGGAGCCCAAGGAGCCCAAGGAGCCCGATGTGGGACTCGATGTGGGACTCGATCCCACCTGAGCCAAAGGCAGCTGCTTAACCAACTGAGCCACCCAGGCATCCCTCTTTTAGGTATCTTTTTTTTTTTTTTAAGATTTTATTTATTTATTGGTCAGAGAGGGAGAGAGCGAGCGCACAGGCAGAGTGGCAGGCAGAGGCAGAGGGAGAAGCAGGCTACCTGCTGAGCAAGGAGCCCGATGTGGGACTCGATCCCAGGACGCTGGGATCATGACCTGAGCCGAAGGCAGCCGCTTAACCAACTGAGCCACCCAGGCGTCCCTTAGGTATCTTTTTAAGGCCACTAGTTCACAAAGATAGTTCCAATCTAACTTTAACATTATAAAATGGATTCTACCCTGGTTTTAATTTTTAAAAAGCTCTCTCTGTGTCATCGTTCAAAGGAACTAAGGCAAAGGCAAAGGCAGGACACCATACCAGGAAAGGGACAAGAACACAGAGAAGCAGCCTTTGGGGTGTGCTGGCGTGCAGGGTGTGCTGAAAGCGGCCGGGCAAGCAGGACACAGAGCTTCCTGGCACTACTGTATCTACAGTAGGCGCTCAGGAGCAGCAGCCCCCTGGGGGAATCTGAAATTAACCTCAAAACAAAGCCAGGACCTAAATGTGAAACATTTTAACGACAGAACTTCCAGAAGAAAACATGGAAGATTTTTGTGATCTTGGGCTGGGCAAAGAGTCCGTAGACAGAATACCAGAAGCACAACGCATAGTAGAAAAGCTTATAAACTGAACTCTATAAAAATTAAGAACTTTTACTCTTTGAAGGACAGAATTAAGGGGCTGAAAAGACAGGACAGAGATGGGGAGAAAATACTTCCAAGTCGCATACTGGATAAAGCACTTAAATCTGGACTATATAAAGAAACTTCCAAAATTCAATATTAAGAAAACAACTCAATTAACAAAATGGCCAATCGATTCAAACAGACAGACAGCCAAAGACATCCAGATGGCAAACAGCACAAGAAAGATGTCCGGGATCGTCACTCACGAGAGAAACGCAAACTGAAGCCACAGTAAGCTACCACTACCCCCGAAATGCAAAGACTGGCCACACCAAGTGTCAGTGAGCACGTACGGCACCTACAACCCTCACGCCGCCGGCGACAATGTCGGCCGTCAGGGGAAGCACCCCGGCCAGTGAACACGGAACCTTACGTGATTCCGCCAGTCCATTCTCAAGAGACAGGAAAACACGTGTGCGCGTGAAGACTTGGACACAAATGCTTACAGTAGCTTTGTTTACAGCCCAATACGAGAAGCAACCCAGATGGCCATCAACAACTGGCTGGATAGACAGACTGTGGCGCAGCTACACGATGCGGTGCTGTGCGACTCAGAAGGGAACTGTTAATACGGGCACCAACACAGACTCTCAGAATAACGACATTGAGTGAAAGAAGCCAAACAAAGAAGAGTATATACCGCAGGATTCTATTTCTGTAAGAGTCTAGAAAATCAAACTAATCTAAATGACAAAAAGCCGATGTCATTTCTACCCAAATCATTCTATAAATTCAATGCAAATCCCAAGCAAAGTCCCAGATTTCCCAAATTCCTAAATTTCCGTGGACTGAAAAAATGATTAATAAATTTAAGTGTGGCTTAAATAAAAAACACAGGAAACAACAAGAGTTAGTGCTGCTGTGGAGAAAGCAGAGCCCTCTTACACTGTTGGTGGGAATGCAAGTTGGTGTAGTCACTCTGGAAAGTACTATGGAGGTTCCTCAAAAAGTTAAAAATGGGGGGCGCCTGGGTGGCTCAGTTGTTAGATATCTGCCTTCGGCTCAGGTCGTGGCTCAGTTGTTAGATATCTGCCTTCGGCTCAGGTCGTGATCCCGGGGTCCTAGGACTGAGCCCCATATGGGGCTCCCTGCACAGCGGGAAGCCTGCTTCTCCCTCTCCCACTCCCCCTGCTTGTGTTAACTCTCTTGCTGTGTCTCTCTGTCAAATAAATAAATAAAATATTTTTTAAAAAAGTTCAAAATGGGACTACCCTATGATCCAGTAATCGCACTACTGAGTAGCTACCCCCCAAATACAAAAACAGTAAATCAAAGGGATATGTACGTGTTGATGTTTATGGAAGCATTATTTATAGTTGACAAATTATGGAAGCAGCCCAAGCGTCCATGGATAGATGAATGGATATAGAAAATGTGGCGCCGGGGCATCTGGGTAGCTCAGTGGGTTGGGCCTCTGCCTTCGGCTCGGGTCATGATCTCCAGGTCCTGGGATTGAGTCCCACATCAGAATCCCTGCTCAGCGGGGAGTCTGCTTCTCCCTCTGCCCCTCACCCAGCTTGTGTGTGTTCTCTCTCTCAAATAAATAAATAAAATCATAAAAAAAAAGATGGGGCACCTGGGTGTCTCAGTGGGTTAAGCCGCTGCCTTTAGCTCAGGTCATGATCTCAGGGTCCTGGGATCGAGCCCCGCATCAGGCTCTCTGCTCAGCAGGGAGCCTGCTTCCTCCTCTCTCTCTGCCTGCCTCTGCCTACTTGTGATCTCTCTCTCTCTGTCAAATAGATAAAATCTTAAAAAAAAAAAAGATATGGTGTCTCTCGCTCACTCTCTACACACACACACACACACACACACACACACACACACACACAAATATTACTCAGCCATTAAAAAGAACGCAATCTTGCCATTTGGAACACCATGGATGGAGCTAGAGAGTATTATGCTAAGTGAAAAAGTCAGAGAAAGGTAAATACCATATGATATCATTTGTATGTGGAATTTAATAAACAAAACAAATAAAGGAGAAAAAAAGAGACACACCAAGAAACAGACCCTTAACTCTAAGGAACAAATGATGGTCACCAGAAGGGAGGTTGGTGGGGGATGGGGGAAACAGGTGATGGGGATTAAAAGGACACTTACCACGATGAACACGGAGTCATGCACAGAATTGTTGACTGTGTATTGTGTATACAGATGTGTATATTGTACTCCTGAGACTAATATAACACTATGTTAATGATACTGGAATTAAAACTTAAAAACTTAAATATAAAAAAACCTGGAAAAAATTTAAATATAAGTGGAAATGGTCAAAAATAGTCAAGACTTTTGAGGGGGATAGGAGAACTTGCTTATAAAATATAATTGCTCACTAAAAGCTACATTAAACATTGTTTATCTTAAGGATGAACAGAGCAATGGAAAGAAGTGTGCATATCACAACACTTGATTTACAATGAAGAACACTGCAAATAGAAAAAGAAAGGATTTTAAAAAAATAAATAGTGATGATTCGATTGGATATCCATCAGGAAAAAAATTAAAATGTTACCTCCACCTTATGTCATATACAAAATCTCTGTCCATTCAAGTCTTTGGCCTCACTCCCACCAAAACAAGAAATACAGAGGGAGAGAACCAGATGACTGAGGAACCAATGAGGCAAACAGGACAATTGGACTTGTGTCTTCAAAGATGCCCTAAAAAAGCACTTTAGTGGGATCGTTCCAGATTTAACGTAAAAGATGTGAAAAATACATTAGCAATCAATATCAAAACGTGAACCTTGGGAGGCGCCTGGGTGGCTCCGTCAGTTGTGTCTGCCTTTGGCTCAGGTCATGATCTCAGGGTCTTGGGATCGAGCTCCACGTCGGGCTCTGGGCTCAGTGGGGAGTCTGCTTCTCTTGTGCATGCTCTCTCTCTCCCACCTGACCGTCTACCCCACTCATGCTCTCTCTTACTGTCTCTCAAATTAATAAATAAAATATTAAAAAAAAACCTTGAACGAATCCCAGTTTGAACAAAAATTATAGTCAGTTTAGGAACTGTTGGATGATTTTGATGATGGAACGAATGTTAGAATTTTGGGGGGAGTTAATTGGTATCTGAGGAAGAATCAGATATCTTTAGCTAGAATATGTTGTTCTTAGGATCTAAGTTACCGATGTATCACAGTGATGTATCTGTATGTCTGCAACATACTTTCAAAGGACCCAACGAAACAAAGAAGCAAACACACATAAGTGCACATAAATTAACAACATCAATACTGCTGAAAGCACAAGGTGGCTAACCCAGGGGTCACTTTTTTTTTTTTTTAAGATTTTTATTTATTTATTTGACAGAGAGAGAGATCACAAGTAGGCAGAGAGGCAGGTAGAGAGAGAGGAAGGGAAGCAGGCTCCCTTGCGGGACTCGATCCCAGGACCCTGGGATCATGACCTGAGCCAAAGGCAGAGGCTTTAACCCACTGAGCCACCCAGGCACCGCACGTTTTTTGTTTTTGTTTTTTAAAGGAGGCTCCATGCCCAGCGCAGGGCTTGAACTCATGACCTGAGGTTAAGAGCTGCATGCTCCACCAACTGAGCCAGCCAGGTGGCCCTCCACACTTGTATTTTTCCAGTGATCATGTTTCTGTTTTGTAAGTGTATATTTTTTCATTTCCAGAATAAAAGCTTGCAAATAAATGAAATCTAGGAGTATTGTAGATATAAATGTGAAAGGCTAAACAATGAAGTTTGTAGATGACAAATATTTCTGTGACCTGGGGATTAAGAAAAATGTCTTGGGGCGCCTGGGTGGCTCAGTAGGTTAAGCCTCTGCCTTCAGCTCAGGTCATGATCTCAGGGTCCTGGGATCGAGTCCCGCATCGGGCTCCCTGCTCAGCGGGGAGCCTGCTTCCCCCCCCACCCCATCTCTGCCTGCCTCTCTGCCTACTTGTGATCTCTCTCTGTGTATCAAATAAATAAATACAATCTTAAAAAAAAAAAAGAAAGAAAAATATCTTGGATAACGCACAAGAAACACTGATTATAAAGGGAAAATTTTTTGAAATGTCTGAAGAAATGTGTGAAATTCTGCTTACCCGGTACAGGTGCCTTCAGTACGCTCACAGTTTGTTCGACTATCTAGCTACCACGCAGAGAGGTTTTCCAAGATCATGAGTACATAGATGTGTCAAAGGAGGAGGTGACACATTGAAAATGTGTGTATACTCTTCATGGAGTGGGAGAAAAAAATTCAGCTGATTTTTTTCCTTTCCTTTTTTTCAGGGAGGAGTGAGCATTCCCATTAAGCTGGAGCACATGTAGCCAAGACAAGAGGATCGGGATCAGCGGAGAAGCTGCCTGCGCTTTCCGCTGACCGACCCCGTAGTTGCTGGGAAGGTGATTGTGCTCCCGAGATCCGGAGAAGGACACGCTGGGCACCTTCGCCGTGCTGTCTGCTTGTTTGAGCACACCCAGCCTTGTTAGGCTAGTCCCAAGGAAGCCGGAGCGCGGGCCCAGATGAGTTTATGTACAAGGTCGTCGATCACAGAACCGTCCCGTCCGCCACGCTTCAATGCACAGACACAGAGAAGCACGGAGTGTTATTTAAGTGCCCTGATCCCGAGTTCAGCGGACGGGTGTGGGCGCTGCCCCTTCAGCGGTACACACAGGGCCTGGACCCGCACAGCAGCGGCCCTACTGGAGGGCTGGGGTTTTTCAGACCGGAGCCCAAACCAGGAAAACCAAGAGCCAGTGACAAGAGAGAAACTCGGAGCTCCCGGGATATCTGTCTTTGTTTCAAAGGCTCTGAATTCCAGCCAAGGCTCTGCGGGAAAGAAGCAAAGTCGATGTGAAGTAACATTGCTTCCTTGTCGTCAACGATTAACCTAGCATTTTCTTCAAGTTCTGCATTTATCTCTTCCTCGTTCCCTTTCTGCTATAATTTAGCTTGCAAACACACCCACACACACTCACAAGAAGCTAGTGGCAGGGCCAGTCATGAATGTCTGGCAGGTCTTGGGTGCAGGTGGCAGGGGACGGGGACTGCAGAATTTGTGTTCCCTCCACAGCAAGGTCCGCACACAGAACACCAGGTTTAAATCATTCCTCGCAAGAGTCAAGGCTGAGCAGGGCCACCCCTTGTCGCCTGGGCATCTGGGAGTGGCTCTGGAAGGCCTTCTTATCAACCCAGTCCCTGACGCTGAATGCACTGATCCCCATTCTTTCTCCTATTTTTTTCCCCATTTCTACACTTTATACACTTCAGCAATTGTGTCTACAATTGCTCTCTTTTCCTCCCTCTCTGTTGTGCACAGGGTAAAAAGTTTGGATTTAGGATTTAAACACACCTGGCTTTGAGTTCTTTCTAGCTATGCAATTTTGAGCAAGTTATGTATTTTTTAAAAAGATTTTATTTATTTATTTGACAGAGAGGGAGAGAGAGATCACAAGTAGGCAGAGAGGAGGGCAGAGGGGGAGGGGGAAGCAGGCTCCCTGCCCAGCAGAGAGCCCAGTGCAGGGCTAGATCCCAGGACCCTGAGATCACGGACCCAAGCTGAAGGCAGAGGCTTAACCCACGGAGCCACCCAGGCGCCCCATGTTATGTAATTTTTATGTATTAGCTTTTTCTTTGTAAAGAACATAATGATACTGACTTTTAAAATAATGTTTAAGAAATTATACCTGAAAATGTCTGGCACGGAGTAAGGACTTAGGGAATGCTCGCGTAAGTCCCGCTGTTTCTTTGTCTTCTTCCTTCTGATGCGGGAGCAGAAGGCAATCTGAGGGCAAAGCAGAAGCTGACGCTCCACACCCCATGGAAGTGTGTCAGGGACAGTCCTCAGGCACTTGGGCGGCCCTAAAGGAAGAACCAATAGCTAACTTGGAGAGATCATGATCCTGCAAGACCAGAGCCTCCCTCAGTTTACACATATCCTAGTGATTTACAAGGAAGAGGCTTTCTTACCAACAGCCTAACTTCCAGAGACCCAGAACTCCGTTCCTGAAGCCCTAACATCACCCTCCCTCCATACAATTGAGGGAGGCTGAGACAGAGGGAAATGTAAATAAAACTGAATTTCTTTTAAACCTGCAGCCCATTGACAAGGACGCGGGATGGGAGGAGTGTGACGTTCCTCCAGGAAGCTCCCAACTGTTTTCCTGTTAGTGCCTCGGCCTGGGCTGGTGGACACCCAGGCCTCCAGTTTCCTGAGCGTCCTCATCAGCACAGGAAAGCCTCTCGGAACCTCCCTTTCCTCACCTCCCCAACCCCCTCCTATAAAACCACCCCTCACAACCCCGGGCAGCAGCTCCTTTTGCCCACAGGTCCTGTCCCCGCGCTTTAATAAAATCACAGTTTTGCACCAAAGACGTCTTAAGACTCTTTCTGGTCGTGGCTCTGAGCCTCACTTACATTCTAACGCTTCATCGCTTGCCTCCTTCCCCTTCTCTCCCGCTTATCTCATTCACCCTCTGACCGGCTCTATTCCTTTTCTAACCTTGAGTTTTACAAATTCCCCTACCCCAGGTGTCTTCGGCGTGTTACCTTTAGTTAAAAGTCTATCACGGAACATCTCAGACATGACGAGGGGTAGCGGGGAGGGCCCGGTTCCCCACGCGGCCATGAGCTCAGCTGCAGGCTCGTTTCCTCCCGTCTAGATCCATGCGCGCTCTCCCCACAGCCCCGGCCCTGCCCCAGACGCGTTCTCACAGAATCATTTTGAGACAAATCCGACCATCATACCACTTCCTCTGTGAGTTATTTCCTGCCTCTGGTGATCTTGGCCGCAAAGAGCGCCCACCACGTCTCTGGCGTCCCTGGGACATTGCACGGAGGTTCAAGGTCAACTCCTGCTGTTTCACTGCCCCCGACACCCTTCCTCCAGTGCCCAGGCGGGCTGTAGGATGGGGGAGAGAAGCCAAGTGGGCTTGGTCTCGAACTTGTTGTTCCAAATCTCAACCAATTGCCACGGAGAGGGTGCGCAGAGGGTCTGTGTCTGTCTGGCCCTGGCACTGAGCCTGGGCAGGGCAGTCTTTCCACCTTCCTGTGTACATGTTGTGGCCTGGAAACCTAGATGACTGTATGACAGCAGAGCTCGAAATTCCCAAGATTTCTTAATCCTTACTCTTGCTTCTCAATCGCCTACAGGTAAAAAACTGATCAAATCAGGTTCAGAGGTGATCAGAATCTCTCAAAACCAGGGAAAATGAACTGAGGATGTCAGCCTTAGAAGGGACTTTGGTGATTTTCTGATTTATAGGTGGGTAAACTGAGGCCTGGGGAGGTGTTTCCCCAATGCCCCACGGTGCTGTTCGAGTGGGGTCACTGGTGATGGCTGCAGGGTGTGCGAGGGACGCAGGCACAGCCTGGAGACTTTGCCGGGGGAGGCTCGGGTTTTGACCCATGTGGGCTCCTCGCTTCCGGTGGTTGTGCATGGACAGGGAGCTCTCTCCCACGCCCTCCCCCAGCACATTAGGACGGGAGTAACAGACGAGAACACTGCTAGGGGAGCACACAGCCTTCCTCTCACTGCCTCCCACCCTAACCCCCAGGAAGCAGAGCTCTTCAGCCTTCCTCCTCCCTGGAGGCCCAGAGGAAGGCGAGCATCAGGGACACACCCTTCAGAAAGTCCGAGTGAATCCTCAGGGATTCATTCACTCACGCCACAGCGAGCTTAGCCCAGGGGAGAGCCCCGGACATCAGCATGTTCAGGGGAGGAAGTCAGAAGGTTAAGGAAACATGTGGATGAAAATTAAATGCAGGGACGCCTGGGTGGCTCAGTTGGTTGAGCGGCTGCCTTCGGCTCAGGTCATGATCCCAGCATCCTGGGATCGAGTCCCACATCGGGCTCCTTGCTGGGCAGGGAGCCTGCTTCTCCCTCTGCCTCTGCCTGCCACTCTGTCTGCCTGTGCTTGCTCTCTCTCTCTGACAAATAAATAAATTTAAAAAAAAAAAAAGAAAATTAAATGCAAAAGGACAGTGGTCTCTCCAGGACTTTCCTTCATTTCCAAACATGTTCTATGGGGAATAGAGCCAAGAGTGGAGAGACAGATGGATTTGAAGTAAAAACCAAGTTTATGGTCTAGATCTACAGGATTCTGAGACTTTGCCCAAGTCACGTCCCCCTTCTGAACCTCACTTTTCCATTGCAAATTTGAAGAAAGAATGCATGTCCTACGCAGGGGCTCAATGGGAGGGCTAAGTGGGATCACTGATGTGAAGGCCATTTGTGAGCTACAAATCTTATAGAAACGTACGCACTATTATTTCATTGTTGGAGATTTAGGGATATGTCTCATGCCTCACACTTGTACCTGGAGTAAGGAAAATCCTGGAGGTCTGCGTGGGGGTCCCAGATGCCCACAGAGATGATCTAATTCAGGGAAAATATTTGAGTAAAACTGGCCCCAAGTAAATGGGGACAAAATCTCTAGGGCAGGTTTGGGTTGGGAGGTTGGGTTTGAATCTGGGAGGAAAAGGAGGACAACATCTTGGCAAAAGTTGAACTTGCTTCCTTTATGATCAGAGGAACCAAACTTCTGCTACTTTTAGCTAAAACCCAAGAAACTTGGCATGGATTTTCAGGTAGGATGAAGTCATTTTCAGGCTAGGAGGGAGTGTGAGGGCTTTGAGTCTAAGCCGCCACTCACTAGCTGCGTGACCTTGGGTGAGAAAGTTCTCGTTATAAACATCCTAGCGCAAGGAGTCTGAGTGGGAAAAAGCAGGCAGTGGTTAAGATGTAGGGATTTTTGCCCCCCTGACTAGCGAAGATTATGGACTACTTGCAGTTGTAGGATTTTTACAGTCAGGAAGTAACAAACACGCCCAGGTTAGATCCGGACGGGCTTTCCTCCTTAAAGCTGTGGTTCAGGTCACAAACACTTCCACTTGCCATCTTGTTTGGTAAAACTGCATTCCCCGGCCTCTCCAGTCTCTCGGTGGGTAAATAGAGAGATAATTGGAGGGGGGGAAGGGGTATCCCAAAGTCCTCTGGATAATGACCTCCAAGATCAAGAATCTAAGTCCAAACAAGTGTGTTTGAGGGAGTGCGTGCACTTTGCGGGTGTGCAGAGAACGCGGGAGGGAGTCTTGCCTGGGAGGGCACTGTCAGGAGAGCCCCAGGACCTGTGTGTCCGGCTCTGATGCTTTCCTTACCTGGTCAGCCTGAGCTTGCCAGTGGCGCGGGGTCAGCAGGCAGATGTCCAGAGGCTCCAGCGACTGCAGGAAGGGAAGAGCCTGGAAGAGAGAAGACTTGCCGGAGATGGTTTCCACGGTCCGGGAATGAAACCGTGGGGTTTGATCCTCGGCTCCAGCAGAAGGTGGAAGACGAGGCAGCGGCAGCTGCTAGGGGCAGGTGGACCCAGACAGGAAGCACCCCTTGGGCCTCCTGGGGAGATTTCCAGAGACTTCTCCCAGACAGCATTTTTTTTTTCTTTTCAGCGTAACAGAATTCACAGTTTTTGCACCACACCCAGTGCTCCATGCAATGCGTGCCCTCCTTAATTCCCAGCACCTGGCTCCCCTAACCTCTCACCCCCCCTGCCCCTTCAAAACCCCTCAGGTTGTTTTTCAGAGTCCATAGTCTCTCATGGTTCATCTCCCCCCCAATTTCCCTCAACTCCCTTCTCCTCTCCATCTCCCCATGTCCTCCGTGTTATTTGTTATGCTCCGCAAATAAGTGAAACCATATGATAATTGACTCTCTCTGCTTGACTTATTTCACTCAGCATAATCTCTT